>BGPT01001088.1:58259-90951 GCA_003297045.1 Symbiodinium sp. clade C Y103
GTCAGTTAGTCAGTGAGTCAGTTAGTTAGTTTGTTAGCTAGTTTGTTAGTTAGTTACTTAGTCAGTCAGTCAGTTCGTCAGTTAGTCAGTTAGTTAGGTAGGCAGATAGACAGATAGATAGGCCGANTCGCTCTGCCATCCATCAGTCACAGCAACGAACCTCTCCTATAGGTTTACCATTTTTGAAACTTCCGCCACCGCCTTGTGCGGTACTACTGGTAATTATCTATTCATCCCTCCCGTCCATCCCTTCATTCATCCATCCATCGATCCATCTCATTGAGTCTGATTTGAGTACGGTAATTGGGTGGAAAACACCGACCAATCTACTAATCGGATGCGTCCAGCATCGAAGAAGATGCAATGCACTGGATTTCAAGCAGTGCAGTGCTGCACACAACTAGCAATATGAATTGTTTTGACTTTTGACGTCAGTGTCCGCTTCACCCACAATGTGACAAACTTGCTGCTTGCAAATTGTGGATTGCAAGTGTCAATCCATTCATGGCGACATCAAGCATGTGTCATAGAAAAAGTTGCGAACTGCAAACAAGCCGCTATTTCGATGCTTGGTGCTCCTGGTGCAGTGTTTTCTTTGAGAGGTACCAGTGCCATCGGTGCAAGTGCAAGGAGTCCGCACAAACCCACAAATATGCCCCACTGTGGGAACAGGCGAGATTTTTGTACCTACATACATGACACTGAGTAGGCTCTCATCCTACTTTCCCACAGCAATTCGACAAACATGATAGAGTATGAGCAGCAGGAAATCAATTAAAGGGCTTTCTACGGTGAAGCACTGCTAGCACCCTAAGCAAACTGGCTAGCCATTGGCTTTAGCTGCGTCATATGATACATATGTCTTCAAAAAAATACTCAACTTTGCACGCATTTGTGACCTTGTGAGTTCAAAAAATATCTCTATTTTTTCTGGTCAAGAACGCACCGACAAACCAGCTCCTTGCGCGCCTCAGTATCAACTGCAGTGCTGCAGGTACTCTGGGTGCATCTGATTTTCGTTTCCATACCAAAGATATCCGTCGATCCTAGGTTTTAGCTTAGAATGCAAAATCGATCCAAGGACCTTTTAGAATGCTTCACACTAGCCAGTGCATTTCAATGCACTTCAACACAAACTTATTCAACCTCCGGGCCGTTTCTGACCGGGGCGGTCGCCACTTAGGAGGGCACCAAGTGCTTTCTCCGTCACTGCTGCGTATTCTCAAAGTGCAGTTCGCCTCCAGAAAGAATCAGAAAGCTGGAAGAGTGCTGCACAGATAATCAAATAAGGAAAGGAAATGACCCTGCAATACGAGAGAATCTGCAGAAAGCCTGGTGAAGCAATCAAGTCAAACAAAAAGTCACCAATTCAAACATCTTAGTCGGCAGGCCAATGGGGCTAATGATTATGCCGTTTTGGGCAGAAGGTATAGCCTGAGTCTTCGGGCAAACTCTTGAGCCCATGGAAATAATGTGAAGAGCGAGCAAGTGAGACTGCTTGAATCTGAGATGATCCTCTTGAAGTCTTATCTAGTCGATCGCATTCGCCTCATCCTCCACCGCTTCGACTTTTTTGAAGCAGCGTAGGGGCAGCTTCACCATGCCAGCACCCAACCGAACCGCCTGGCAGAGCGGAAAACGTTCTGAAGGTCACTGCCATGCTACCGTTTGCACGTTCCTTCAAATGAATGATTTCAACACAAAAGAACACACTTGTGTGCCGCTCTACTCGTTGACCCTTCATATGACCCGAGGCCAATCATGACTCAGACCTCGATCACATATTTCATTTGTTCACTTGCCCATAGCTGCCTCCGGGTCTGAGTGCCAAAGGTTATCTCGATCTAGGACGACCTCAAGACGCCAGTTTGAGTCGAACACAATTGGGTAGTTTAAGGACAAGCATTTTGTAGCCTTACAACCTTCGACCTTTGACAAACGAATGCACCTCAAACAGTGAACTTCATTTATATTGAGATCGTTGGAGATAGGGATGAGGGTGTATGAGCCTGTACGTCTCAAGGTGTGACTTCAACCACTTTTTGAAAAGAAGGGTTCGTCCTGAATGGCCTTCGGACAAACTTATACTTGCACTGTAAATTGGTGTTCCTTTCAGTGCAGCCTGCAGCTGTGCCCCTAAAAGACAAGAGCAAGTAAGGAGCACACTCTTTGCACATGAACTGAGCCGATGCTGCTACATACAATAAAACACAGTCAAACCAAAATTGTTGAACTTCTACTTGTAATATTCTGTAATGCAGCTGCGGCGCACTGCACATCTGCCAGCCACCTCAGACTGCGGATGTCTCGGATGCAAGGATGGGACGTCTGCCAGACATCGGTTGCTGCGCCGGAATCATGAGACTCTCCAATGATACAAGTATGACCTCTGCCTTACACAAATGAACAAATGCAGATGGCAAGAACGGAGTGCCAAGAAATGCCTGTCATGCGTGCTACATGCTTGATATCAACTCTAAGTAGAATTCCTGAAGTTTCAAGGTCAGGTCAGGAACACAAAATAAACAAACGAATGGGATTGGCGAGGCTTCCTGAGTGTCACCTGGATCTGTGCTGGGATAATCGGATAATATCAGATAATTACGAATCGGAAAAGAAAAGAAAACAAACGATCGACCATCATCGAACAATATCGAACATTTGAAAGAGCATGAAAGAGCTAAAAGGCTCATCCTGACGCAGGACATCACGGGTCTGACAAGGCACTCTCTGTGAGACATTCAAGTTCTCCACGCTCCAAAATACCTTCCTGGTGTGAGGACAATCTGCACATTGCACAAAGTTCCCGCAAACCTTAAAATCTATTGAAATGGCTGGGGCTATGTTGAGGAACACCGAAGGGAACCATCAAAAGTCATCAAACATTGGCGCAACGATTGTGGGAGGCAATCTGTTGTCCTGCTTGTGGCAGGTCTATTGGATGATACAGGCATTCAAAGCACTTCCTTCAAAATGGACCGTCTTTGGTTGTTTTGCAAAGCTGCCTCTGACACAGAAGGTAGCGGCCACTCCACACCTCCGCTTCCCCCTTGTCACACTAGGGTGATTCCAGACACTGAAACTGACATGACTGTGTTCTCACCCTCTAAAAACCAAAAAAAGAAGTCGTACGGCCAGGTAAGTCAGGGACTTCAGGATTAGAGTGTTAATTGAAGCTTTGCCTCATTCCAAAACAAGGTTAACAATGTTAATCAACTTTAGATCTTCTGTTTCCTCAAGACTGTCGTGGATTCAGAAAAGGACAAGTGTCACTGCTGCTGCTGCAACTGTTCCCACTGGCTTTGTCCCGCAGACTCAGCTTGCAACTCCGATCCAGAACGGGAGCTTTGCCCTTTCCTGAGCGGGGCAAATGATGTTCAATGGCCCTACCAAACTTCGCAAGAGCGCTTTTCAATGACTTGAACCATGGTACTGCGTCTCGACTGAAGACATGTAGTTTACCTATACAAGAGATCTTCTGGATCAAAGAATCGAAAAGACTGGCAAACAGTCCCCGCTTCAAGAGGATACATGCAAATTTGTGTACCGGCAAAGGTTGCTTGCGACGACCCTCCCATGAAAGAGCAAAAACACTGCCAAACATATGCGACCTATCCAGCAAGCGGGAGCTTCCCATGTGACACTTGCAGGCCTGAGTTTTGCATTTGCCGGAACAGGAATTTGTAAGCTGTGCATCCAGCTTTCTCCTCTCTCGGCAGCAGTCAATGCGCGAGGCAAGACTTGCACTTCCACGTGTGAAGTCATTTTAGTTGAGTTTGGCTGTCTACTGTTCCATATTTCGTCGAGGGCAATCAAATGTACATAGCATTACATAGCAAACAGGCATAGACGGCATAGATGAGTTTGGTGACTCAGAATCCTCACAATGTCAATTTGTCACCGCAGTCAGGACTCCTGGATACGCAATGGTCGGTCTTCCAAAAGCAGCTTTCGCTCGCGCAAGGGGCCAACAGGTGCGATGATGAGCAATTCATACCTTTCAGGGTTGATAAGCAGTTCTGGCCCACCGGGCAGGCGAATTAGACTTAAGGGAGATGGCTGTGAGATGGCTAATGCTGTGATCCCGGATCTTCTTTTGGAACCTTTTGGAGCAACACCTGTTGCATGGTGGTTTAATCAATTTGTCCTAGATATGACATGATAGCTAGTGCAGCACAAATGGTCCGTTTCAAGACAGGAGTCTGGAGTTTACGTAGTCCAAATCTGTTTAGAACTTCAGCTCTAGCTCGCCGCACCTGCTGGGATCGGCGCCAATCTTGTGGCATAGGCGTTCGATAACCTCCTGCAGAAGGCGGCTGAGATCAGAGTATTGAAGATTTTCTGTCTCCACTGAAGAAAAAGTAATCAAGGTGCCCAGTCCTCGTCTTTGGAATGTCCATGAATACACAACATTTTCTTTATCTAAATGACACAGGGTGCCGATGTAATTTCCCTGAATCAACAGTGAATGAGGTGTCCTGTACTGAGGAGTCTTGTGTCAAATGCAGGGTTTTGTACCTTGGTTGTCGGCTTGCGTTGCAACTTCAAACCCAGGATGTCGCGCAAAGCAACAACCCACACACTTTGGTGCATGGTTTCACAAGATTAATCAAATAATTTTGTCAGGTCAAGGGAGCTTGAAACAACTTCGTAAATCTATGTAAATCTCAAGGCTCTGAGAAGGAAGTCACTATCAGTCTGATAGCGCCTCGGCGCCTACCCTATTTGGTGCGCTCTACATCAACTCAGGAATCATGGACTTAGTCAGCAGTGAGGTTGGTGCGACAGACTGCTTCAAGTTGCGTATGATCGTGGAAATAGACGCGCAGCATTCCAGCTGGCTTGACGCTTTGCTCGGACATCTCGGCCACCCATCAAAGGCAAGAGATACCAAGAGCTCTCAGAACAGCGGACGATCTGACCCTGCAATCCTCGACCTCTGAAGTAACTACTTTCGGATTCGTTTGGACTGGTTCACTTGTGCCACATCTGCTATTGTGTGCCTGGAAGGAAGGAGATTATTCAACTTAGTCTGTGTGTGTGTGTTTGCCAGGTGCAAATGCGAACTCATCTTCTTCCATCTTCAGCTACATTTGAACTGGCAAGAAACTCCACAGGGATGCTTCAACATCTCGCGCTAGCGAGGTCCCAATACGAAGTTCCATGATGTTCCATGCACCGTCTGTGCATTTTTTGTCGAGATTTAGTATCTGATCATGTCTGATCTTTGCAGGGAGAGATTGCCCACCATCAATTATTTGCTTGTTGACAATTGTTGACATCTATCTCTATTCCAACTGCACAAGAAAGGCACAACTCATGCGCTTCATGCGCTTTCTTTTTAGTCTGCGATGCAGCTGCAGATCATTGACACAGCACGCCTGGCTAGGGAGGCATAAAATCAGGGAGGCAATTAGACAAATCCTGCAGTGTACAGCACGTGAAAAATGTGAAAACACAATGAATCGAATTTGTTGATGAAAACTGATGAATCGTTTTTCCCGAAAAGCATTGAGAACGGAAGGGGGGTTCCCTAGACTCTATATGTGTAAAGAACTCTCTTTAGAGCACAGGCAAACACGATTACACAACCAGCCACTGGCCAACAACGTATTCAACCTAAACGTTTACCGTTGCAGTTCCTTGTTCGCAAATAACACACCTAACAGTACTGGTGTCTCCGCATTGGTTTCAAGCGCTTGAACCTGTGAAATGCAAACAGATTTTGGTTCCTACTAGTGGTCTTCCAGGGACGCGGTCCATACGGGAGCAACTCCGAAAATAACTCGATGCAAAGCGTGAGTTGTAGAAAGGAGTGACAGAAGTTTGGTTTCGAAATCCAAGATTGAAAGTCGTCTGTGTCAAGTGATGCAGCTGCTCAGCTGCACCCTGTAAGACACTGTAAGACTTTGACAGCATCGTTGAAAATGCTTTCCATATCTTTCCATTAAATCTCAGAAGTCCGATTTCTGGCCTGAGATCTGATGGTCGCTTTAAAGAGCTGTACCACGTTCCAGGTTTTGTCGCGTTTCCTGAGACCGTGGGATGGCATTGTTTCGATTGTTTCGTGACAAGTTGTGGACTTCCCAAAATGTTTCCCGCTTGCGGTGTGCCGTCACCAAATTCGGAGGAAGTCGATACTAATCAAGAAGTTCAACAGAGCATCGCAATGAACCAAGGGGTGAAGAAAAATGTGTGTTATGCGTGTAAAAATCTTGATACACGTGCATGTCAGATAAAATATACGTACATACAGCATGTGTATAGATTGATGTACGTGATACATATTATATCATGTGTCTATGCAAGGGAGCGGCAGTGTAGATGTGTATTGCCGTGCCTCGGTGTAGTCGCCAAAGAAGCGGTCCAACTTCTTGTTGAAGAAGCCTGAAGTTTTATGATGTTTTGCAGTGCTTGCAGTGCATATCAATCGATGAGCGCATGACAAGAGTCAAGTATATTCTGACTCCAACCCAAATCTTGCGAAGTAAGAGTGACCTCTACACTCTACACAATATGGAATGAAGAAACATTCTTGATGCTTCTGCCAAATCATGCCAAATCAATACCAACCTGCTGCCGCTCTCTCTTGCAGATCCAGAAACCCAGGACTCTTTTGCACCAAGAATGACCGCTTTAGCCGAGCAACGATTCCTATCATTGACATAAGTCCTGTCCTCATCATCATTGTAGGCACGCCTGTCGACAAAGATTTCTGATTGGTTGGATATCAAAAGATAATCCACTCATATCCGCTCACTAGCTACCAGCATGCGCAGCGTGGACAAACAAAGTGATGCAAACAGTTTCACAACGAACACACTCTATGGAAACAGATTGCCACACTGCTACTGTCATGGTGCACCTTCTGGAGAAGTCCTTCTTCTTCTCCTTGGAACCGAAGAGCCAAAACACTCAACGAACAGTCGGAATTTGGGATTTTTTCGAACAAATCCCTCTGTCAGGCTCTATGCCACTCTATGATACTCTATGATACTCTATGCCACTCTGACCGTGCTGACCACCCGCCAAGATAAGCCAAGTGGCCAAGATCTTTTCCATGGCCTCCCCAAGGCGATCCTTTGCCTCACCAGCTGATCAGAAGATTTTACACAAAATCAGTGACAGAGTACCATCCTTGTACCATCCTTCAGTATCCGTGGTTCAAGATGTTCAAGTTGCGCACAATTAGAGATCATCCTCCATTGAATCAGCTGAACTAGGTGAATGAAAGCTATGATGAAACATGATGAAACTGCAAAGCCTTTCTTTGCTCCCTGCAAAAGGTGTGTCGCCTTTGTCTCGTGGAAACTGCGGAATAGTATATACAGTATATTGGTTGATATTGTTTGAATGTCTTTCTAGGTAGAGTTGCAATGGTTTCGTCGGAGGCGCTGCTTGCACTCTACTAAGCTTGAATGCAACAACCTGAAGTCTTTTCGGAACAAGCCTCTTCCGTCGGCTTGAAGCCAAAACCTGCAAACTTCAGACCTGCTGCGATCCAGACAATCTCGTCAAGTCGCATAATAGTGCAATGACAACGTCATGCGAGTCATATTTGAAATCAAGCATTGCCTTGACCCGGCAAGAACTGACAAGAATCAAACGCTGGGACGGGCACGAGCAGTGACCAAGAGAGACTAGAAGTGATCTGAAGAGCCCCTCTCAAGAAACTATACTCGCAATGCATCGGAATAAAATTGCAGCGTGTTCGGGATTGGGGTCCGTAACCGTAAATACGCCGATACGCCGACACCGATCGCTGTGTTTACGCCGATACGCCGATACGCTGATCGCTGTGTTTACGCCGATACGCCGGTACGCCGATCGATATGCCATTACACGGATCGCTGTGTTTACGGTGCCTTGTGCCAACCCTAAATAAACCCTAAGCCAACCCTAAACCAACCCTAAACAAACCCTAAACCAACCCTAAACAAACCCTAAACAAACCCTAAACAAACCCTAAACAAACCCTAAGCAAACCCTAAACAAACCCTAAACCAAGCCCAAACCCTAAATAAACGGCATTCATGTAGGGGTGTATCGGTGTATCGGTGTGCGCACGGCAATCGGTGTATCGGTGTATCGGTGTATCGGTGCGAAAAACGTTTAGCGGACCCCAATCCCGAACGCTATTGAAACGCTTTAGTAAAGAACCCTAGAATACCCTAGACGCTTTCCGCCTTCACCGTCCTGTTCAATCTCTTTCTTTTGTCTCTCGTAGGCCTGGTGAACAAGTCGGCAACTTCATTCAACATCTCGAGAAACGTCATGAAATGTTGTGAAACATAATCACTAAAAGTGCAAAATAAATTATGTTCACCTCTCGCGGTACTCCATGCAAAGAAGCCCCGCTGATCTTGGCTTGCTTCACTGGATACTTGAAATGCACGCGTGTACTTTCGAGTAAGGAGCGAGGTACTCTCCATAACTCCTGGAATGCCCAGTGACCTTATTCAATGGATTCCCTTTCTACGAATTGTAAATCACTACCTAGGCAATGTCAGGAAGGGTGCAACAATTCATCAAGGCGCTACGAGAAAACCCAAGGAAACCTATCTGCAATCATTCCCGTTTTGCCTCTTGGTTGAATTGCATGTGCTTCAAACGCTTCTCATGTGCACGCAGCAACGAGTCCTGGAGGTGAGGGTTGGGCAAATCCCTTAAAGTTGCCAAAGTTATATAGTGCATTGCATTTAAACATATTAAAACTCACAATAGAAGTCTCGGTCAAGAAGCGAACAACATGTACTGGAGCACCTTGTGCGTCACTCCTAGAGTTGACCTCCATCTTTGCAGTGTCTTTCATATCTTTGCTATCCGAATGTGAAACCCAAACTCCTGGTTGAAGACGTCCCAGCCGAATGCGTCAGGATTTCCTATGCATCTGCGCTGATTGGAGACAAAGGTCTGAGACAACAGGGCTTGGACAAAAGTATGCAAAGTATGAAGATGAAGCTATAGCAGCTAAAGGAAGTAATCTCATCCAAAGTCGTTGCGAGCCAAGAGATGTATATATCAGTAATTGAATTTGACCACGCAAATTCCAAAAATCCTTCAGATTGATCACCCATGACCCTGGATGACGGATATGAGCGTGTGGATACTAGTTTTTCATGTGCAGGTTCTGCCTTTCTTCTTTTTTGCTTCACGCTGCTCCGCATACCTTGGTCATGCTCCGGCTGCTATACTGCTACATAGGCTGTATTGAAGTTCCGTGTTCAAAATATCCAGAGAGTGAGAGAGCGGTCAAGTTGCACAACTCTAGTTCTCACGAGCCAAAGGTGCAGAGTTTGACATTTCGGGAAAAGACCTGGGATGTGAACCTGAGTCTTATCTTTTTTCAAGGACAAGAAAAACTCGCTTTCTAATAGCCGCTTCCTCTTTAGCCCAAAGGGCTTTGCAGTTTTTGAAGGCCGAGTGACTCAATTGTGTCTGCAAGGTACTCCTTGCCATCTGGGAGATTTGAATTCCTGCGACAAGCTGGGAGGCAGGACTCTGAATCCATTGCTTGTGGGGAACTTTGCTCCGTCGGCTATAGACTATCCAATGCACTGGTGTATTTAAATGGAGGTTTGATGAGTGGAATAAATCTAGATTTATATAGTCCCAGAAAGTGTTGCAATCCATTGTCGCCTCAACTATTGCAAACCCACAAGCAGCCTGCTCCGCGTATCTTTCTTCTTGTCGTCCTGGGCATGTTGAAGCATCAGAGAAATGAACTGTTTCCCAGACCGATGTTCCAGTTTGCAAAGTTCAACCGTTTTTCAAACAAGCAGGGCAAAATGGACAGACCCAGATTACACCTCTCCTTCGTAAATGTCTAGAAGAACTCTTCCAACCACAAACAAATGCAGTCACTTGTCCACGTATCACATGTTCCACATATTCCAATATGGTTCATTGAAGCTTCCAATGCTGCTGAAGTGAGACAAGAGGCTTCTTCTTTTTTCTCTTCCTCGGCAGCTCGCCTGCAGCTGATCCACTGGAGAATTGACCAGCAATTTGTGTACTTGCTTAATGGACACCAATCGGGCGGCATATAATTAGTGCTCAAGACTGCACCACCTCTTTTACTCAAAGCTGTGCTCTGAAGAGTGTTTGTTCAAAGTACAAAGACGCCAGTCTTTACAAACGAGGACCAAGGGGGTAGAAAGGCTGCCACAACAAAAGCCCTCACACGGAGAGGTCCACACGCTCCGTAGCAGCAGCCAAGACACCTCCCCAGCACTCAGTGAGACAGCACAAACAAGCAAGCCACACGAGTGCTGCCCCCCCTGGGTCCATACCCAAACCAAAAACACACACAGCACTCAGACACCGGTGTCCACCTCTCCCCAACCTAGCAGTGAACTGCTGAAATAACTGGTAGCCGTCAAGCTCAAGCGTGCTTGCAGGAGAGATGATGTGGCCAGAAAAAAGAAATTTGCAAGCCAAAAGAAGAGGGGGGAGAGAGGGGGGTCAAAATTCGAAGTTATACTTTGGTCGGGCCAACTTGGCCAGTCTCAGAAGACGTTGCTTCACAGGACCTTCAAGTTGAATTTCCGTGAGCTGAGCCAAGGCATCAGTAATATAGATCCTAGCAGTACGGATGTGATTCCACCGTCCGATGAAACAAACTCGCGGCAGGTCATTAGTTTGACGAAAAGCAAAACTAGCACCTCCCCTTCTCAGAGAGTACCATTGAAAACCCTGAGGAAGGTTCAGTTGAGAAAGAAGCACTCTTAACCGTTGCCGCATCACACCTGGAGAACAAGACCGTAGGTGATCCCCGGGGGCCAATGGTCGAACGAAATTCTGCAAAGCAGCAATCAACCAGGGATCATCAACAATCAGTGATTCCTGTGCCCCTGTCCTCTGACCTCCCTTGGTCAACGGAAGTGACCAAACAAGACGAGAGTTGGAGGCATTCCAAGTGAAATCTCCTTTTCTAGCAGAGAAGAGTTCCCCTGTACGGGCATATCTATCAAAGCCAAGAAGAAGGAGGATAGCCATATCAGACCAACCATGTTCGAAGGCCACTTGAGCAAGAGCATAAACAACAACCGGAGTAAATGGAAGTGCTCGGGCAGGCAACTCAGTTCGTGTCCAACTGCCATGAAGTCTCCACGACCCAACCAGACATTTCTTACACTGAGGGACAAAGTGCCCCAAACCTGACAAACAGTCACTAGCAAAACTTTTAGGATCACCATTATGCCAAAGTGACTCAATGAATTCACAGACTCGACCATCCAAGACACCAAAAGAAGTAGGATAGCCATATGCATGCATTTGCAAGAAAACAAGGAAACGTGAAACAGCCTCAAGGTATCGTTTATGTGTTGCAGGTGCCACAACTAAAGTTTTCAAAGTGCCCAAAGCTCGCCGTTCTCTTTTTCGCTCAACTTGGCAACGCCGCCCCAAGACTTGTTGTCGAGGCATTTAGGTTGGTCTTTGCTTCTTGGCCCACCGGGACGGGCCATCAGCTGGGTTCCATTTGCTTTTCACCCATGCCAAGCAGAGACGAAAATGGGCAGCGAGACACATGGCACTGATTCGGCGAAGCGGCGCCTGCAAACTTCGGGATGAACTGCGTCCCTTAGAGAGACAGGACAGAGCCACCATATTGTCAACCAAGGTGATGAGGCGGTGACCTTGGTACTTGCATTCACGTCCTTGTCGCCGTAGAAGGTCCAAAATGGCCACAAGCTCCAAGGTGTTGATGTGTTGGCCTGGTTGCTTCCATTGGTAGGAGAGCAAGACACGCCACAGCCAATGAGTGGGATCCACACTCTGGCGACACAATTCCCCTACACAAAAGGGGGTCCCCAAGTCCACGCGGATTTCGGCGCTCCGGTGCGTCCCATTTCGGGCCAGAAGGTAGGCCAATGCTTCTTCATCTGTCATCCAACCTTGGGGGTCAACCCAGGGCCGCAACAGCACCATCGGAGACGGCAAGACCTGCTCACGCAGGCTTACCGCCCCCGCTTGGCCGGCAGCCACCGAGGAGAACCGGACCTTCCAAGGTCTATCCTCCATTGCCACCTTGTCTGCCTTACTCTTCCAGACATTCCACAGAGACAGGGTGATGTCCAAACCCTGACAAGAGGACTCATCCAACACCAGTCCAACCAGCAGCCGGGCCACCGAAATGGCCGAGAAGCTGTTGCCAATCATCTGGCCTTTTTGATCCTGGCTCAAACGGCTCTTGGTTGTCAGATGAGTTGGCATGAAGCCCATCATCCGGAGTTGTTCTTCAGGCAGTGGTCGACGCGGTCCATTGTGATCCTTCACCAGGTTCCGTGGCTCATACTGGTACGGCTGGAGCCGATATGAGTCTCCTTTCCATCTCTTCTTGGCTGATTCTGAAGCCTGTTCCAATCCAGCAGGTGACGGCGGTGGCTGTGATCTGGCCGTCGGTCGCGTAAAGGTGGCAAAGGCATCCTCCTCATCAGCCATCTTGACAGTCTCTGGGTTCAAGAACCAGTCCAGTGGGGGTCGTTCAGTGTCGACATCCACTTCATGGACAAGGTAATTGTGCCCTCGCATCTGGACATTCTTGATCACCCGCAGATCATCACCCTTAATGATGTCCACGTTCTTGATCCAATACAGTCTTGGCCGACGGCATCTGCCCACCTGCGCTGCTTCCAGAAAGTGAGCAGGGAACCCAATCTTCCGGCACTGCACTGCATAATCTTCATCATCCATGACGACATTTTCATAAAACTCTATGAGCTTCCAGGGCTTCAGGTTGAGCTCCTCTGATACCTCCAAGAGCCAAGTGCGCACTTGCAGCATTGGATCCAGCAACTGGCTGCTGCTCCCTGCGGCTCCTTTTCGGTTCACATTCAGCACCGAATGGTTCAAACAAGGCCAACCTCCTCCAAGGAGAACTTCCTCCGCGCGTGGAAACCTTCTTCTCCATTCAAGTACGTCCTTCTTGGTGATCGACAGGATGTCTTTGATCCAGATGCAGTGCCGGCAGTGTTGCCTATACACTCGCATGCACTCCGGTGAAGAATCAACTGCAACCACTCCCATTGGCTCCACTCCTAGCAGGTCCAGCGCCTGCTTCAATCCACCCATTCCTGCAAACATTTCTATCACCACCATTTTCCGGGTGGCTTGACCTTCCAGCCCATCTGCTTCATGCGATAAGCCTTGCAACCTGGAGAGGCCCCAGGGTGACAGCCCCGTGCTCACACAAGCTCCTCCACCTTCTAAGCTAGCATCTGTCGCATAGACTTGTCCAGAGACTTTCATTCGCAAGTCCATCCAGTGCATGGGGAGGCCTGCCGTCAGCAGCAACAACTCATCAACTGCCTGTTCTGAAATCACCCGAGGCAATGGCCAATTCATCTCAGCGTACAAGTGGTCAAACAGGCACGCCAGTGGCCGGCAGTACTGAACGCTGTGCATGTTCTTCGAAACCACAGACTGGAGGTTGAGTGAGTCAGTACGGACCGACTCCCCGCCCACCAATCCAAGGTTCGAGGATGCCAGCGCTCGTCGGAACTCCAAAGAGCTTCCAATCCATCCGGCTTCACCGTCCACCTCGGCTCCCAGGGTCGTCCAAGTGATGGTTCCCTCTGCCGCTTTCTTCGGATCACGCCCCACAGTCAGCTCAGCCATCTTCTCTCGGAGCAACAGTTGTTCCCCGGTTGGTTGCCCTTCATAGAGGCCACGGTCAGTCCTCCACACCATGGTCAGCTGGTCGAAGTTGTCCACATAAAAGGAGAAGAAGCTCCGAGGCGTTGACAGCGGCTCCATCGGACTCGGCTCTCCCATTTTCACCATCTGCATAGGGCTGAGCCCGGCCTCCTTGACAATATTCTCAAAGCCATCCTGGATGAAATCCACCACGTTGTTCCAACCCATAGGGGCGCTTTTGACTCGTGGATAAGAAGCGGAACTCTCTCCATCATTGAACGCCCAACCAGCTGCCTTGCGATTCAAACTGAAGAAGCTCCTCCAAGCATACCCTGGGCGATAGATATGGAAGCAATGCTTCTGGTCCTCCGCCGCGCAGAGAATTATCTCCTCCTCATGGAGATACAGGCTCCCCCACAGCGGGGCATATCCCATCTTCTCTGAAGCTCTGATGGGCATTCGGCGTTGAAAGCTGTTGCCTGGAATCATGTTGATGATGAGGCGCAACGTCCTCAACCAGGTTCCGTTCTCTCGGAGTGTCCACTTCTTGTGAACGCCAAAAGCTCCATTTCTCACTGGATCTCCCTTGTACTGCAGGGTCTCACGGGGCACTTCCCGCTCCAACATGCCAGCTGTGACCAGGTGTGCAACTACCTTGTTCCACTCATCCTGAGATTCGACCTGCACAGCTGCTGAGATTCGGGGTGCCACTAACTCCTCACCTGGAATCCGTAGTAAGTCCGGTTGATTCACATACTCTCGCACACCTGGGCTCACCACATCCGCCAGAGGTACTCGTGCTGCTTCACACGGTCCAGGAGTTGTTGGAAGGATGGCTTCCAGCGTCAGTGGGTAGGATTTCCCAATCCACGTTGTCCCAGGAATCAGATCTGATCCAGTCATCCTTCTCTCCAGCTATCCACTTTGTTGCCCAGGCAGACACCTTGCCCAGTGAGGCCTCCTGTGCCTTTGTTGGTTTCTTTGAGTGCAACATTCCATCGGTGATCATCCTGTTTCCCGTTCCTTGACAGTAGAGGAAGTTCATCACCATGACCTGAAGCCACGTCCACACTTGGACCCCAACCTTGCTAGCTGCTTCATTCAACCGCTGCCACTCTGAAGGGTCTTCTGCATGTTGCCCAAAGATATAACCTTTGACAGCCGCCTCAATGGCCAGACATGACGCCTCCATCGCAGGTGGCGGGATTGGCAGCAGCTCTGTGGAATTCCGCTGAAAAGCCTCCAGAGCACAGCAAGCCAGGGCTCTCACGAAATTCCCCAGCTCTCCAGGGCGATTCTCAATGAGCACTTTCAGAACCACCCCTGTCAGACTCAGCGTCATCCCACGGCTGCAACCGCGCCTCCAAGCATCCTTCCAGGCCGTCATGGTTAATCTAGGTGCAGCTTCCAGCCTAAAATGATTGATCAGCCATTCAGCATGGCTGAGGTCCTCTCGACGAACATACAACCGTTGCCCATCCAGTGATTGCTTCACCAGGACTTGATCCAACTGGCCCACAAAGTCTCGATGATAGATGGTTGTGCCAAACTCTTTGCAGGGACGTCCCACATACACACCGTCTCCCATCTTCCATTCCATCGTAGCTTCCCGGATTTCAACCCCTTGCACCACCTTCAGAAGTTCGCCTTCCTCCGATCGAGGAAAAACCCCAATCAGAGGATCGCTCACCCCCAAAAGGCGGCAGAGGCCATCTTTGCTATCCGGAATGGGCTCCTCCAACAAAAAGCGAACACTGCCTCTAAGTTTGGTTTTAACCTCTTCAGCAGGGTCTCCCGCTACATCAGCAACCATTTCAAAGAAACTGTACTCCACCTCGCTCCACTTTGAGGAGCTACCAAGAGCCTCTTTAATCATGCTGAAGAGCTCCACCACTTCTGGGTCTCTCAAGAACTCCTTCACCTTCACACGTGTGGCCTCATGAATCTGGCTTCCCCCCATGGCTCTCTCCAGAGCTCGATAGACTAACTCCTCTTGCTCTGCATCTCTGACTACCACTTCCCCCGGCCTTTCTTTCCCTTGCCTCTTCCTTTCTTTCCTTTCCCGGGGGTCACCATGTTCGCCGGAGGGACATCGTCTTTTGTCTCTCCCTCCTTCTTCTCTCCTACTGTCACTGTGGTCGGATTTGACGCCCAGCTGACTCGTCTCCGTGGCCACTGATCCTGTTGCAAACGCAGATCGCTCTTCTGCTCCTGCTGTGCGGCCTTCAGTTCTTGCCTGAACCAGGCCCGCTGTTCCTCTTCTGGAACGATAAGTTCCAGAAGATTGGCCTGGCTCCACTGGCCTTGAGACACGAACAGTTCTATCGACTTGATCCTTTGCACTGCCACATCCAATGCCCGAAGTGGATCGTTCAGGGCGATCATGTCCACCATCGTGGTCAACGTTCGGAGCTCTCTCAAGTTCCGCAGACCGATGGCTCCTTCTGGGTGTCGAGGAAGGTAAATCTGATTCAAGTAGGCTCTTGCCACCGCCGGCATGTCTTGGTCCTTCTCTGCCGATCCCCCGCCTGTGGACCTCTGCAACAGTTCCTGAAACCGTCGCAATGTCAGGTTGGCTAGCGCTCCAGGCCTCTCCTGGTGCAGCCTGTGGAGACGCTCTGTCCCCTGTGGCAGGGCGGCCAGCCGAAAAAGCGAAGCCGACGATGAACTGGAGGTAGAAGAAGAGTCATCACTTGAATCCTCACCCCCCTTTTCCTTTTCTACTCGGGCCTTTTTCCTTTCCCGTTCTGATTGCCTTTTGCTCCTCTTCTTATCCTTCTTTTTCTTTTTCGATGAGCTTGCTTTTCTCATCTTCAACGCACTGTCTGCGGGCTCAGGAGCAGTCCTCTGCGCTATCACTCCTTGTAGCCCAGGCCCTTTTGAGCGGCCAGGCTTCTCCTCCGGAACTGGCTTGGGGACCACTGGAGGTGCTACACTCGCCTTAGCTCCTGCACCGGGCCCTTCAGCCACTGCCCCTGACTGGGTGCCAAGAGCCGCTGCAAGCCCATCGATCCCTTCCATTCCAGACTGCACCCTGCCAGGGACCCCAGTCGGAGGATTGCCAACCCCAGGAGACCCAGGATCAGCGCCCCCTCCACCAGAGTCCACAATCTTGCTAAAATCAATCATCTTATCAGCCTGTCCTTTTGGCGTCCTTTAGCCAAGCAAGCTTCTCATAGCTGCGACCAGGCAGAAGTCGAAACACATCGACGTGGATTGGCTCTCGATACACTGTGGTGTCTGGGCACCGTTGAGCCTGTCTCTGGCAGAAGTGAAATGGGATCATCTGCTCCCTGTAGGTTGTTGACACCCACCATTCATAGTAACCATCCTCTATGGCCACAAACCGTCCTAGCCACGTCTGCCCTTCTCCAGGCCTCACCTCCGTTCCACGATGCTGAAGTTGAATGACACCGCGCCCCTGCTGCCGTCCTCCATTGTCATAGAGGGACACCTCCACGAGCGCCAGTGACTCCAACCCCAGCCAGTGGTCATCTGCGGCCTTCCGACCTGTCTTCCTCCAAGGCTCTGGGTCACTCATGAGTGAATGTCTTTGTCGCTTTCCTCCCCAGTACGGACCGGGTCAGAAGTTGACGCCGACACCCAACCCTGGTGCCCAGAGCCTCTTCAATCTACTTATCCCTTGAAGAGAAACGCTACAAAGAGGGGATGCAAGTTTTCACACTATCAGAAAGGGAGGACCACCAGCTAGTAATTTCTTACATGCTGGTGCGTTTTCCAGTTTCACATGATCATTCGCTGTTAAGCGGTGCTTCAGCCTGTTCGAAGGAATTGTTAGCAGCAGAAAGCATGTTAAAGCCAAACTCGTCAATTGATATCCTCAAATGAAGCTGCAATTCTTATGATAGCGTTCAGATATATAAAGATGATTTAAATGATTTAAATGTATAAACATGTTTTGGGATCTTGGAGCGAGGCTGAGCCATTTCAGGTCACCGGCACCTCGCAGCCACCTTCTTGCTGTAGCCAGGATCTGAGTCTCTCTTCTGCTCTTCAATGACCTGTCAAACTCGCAAGGGGCTAGATAGACTATATCGCCCTGTGAATATTTTAAGTCCTCTATAGTCTTTGCTTTTGTTGATCCTGCAAAAAGATTGCAAAAAGTAGATGAGTCTACAGAATGACACAAATGATCTGTTTAAGAATGGAGGTGATCGACAGGCTCAGGCTTCAGTCCATGCATGTCACGGCCTCTTTATTGTTCGCCACCCGGCCTGCAACTGCAGAATGTCCCAAATTACCAGCAGTGAGTACTCTGCCTTTATCTTTGCCAGCAAAATGATCGAAAAAAATGCTGCACATAAACAGAGGCGGCCAACCCTCCAAATTGGTTGCTTCAACACCCTGAATTTTCTCACTACACATCTGTCTAGATTCTAAGCATTTGTCGCCATGAGAAGTAGAAGCTTCAAGCTTTAGAATTTCAACTGTGGCCAAGAGAGCGGTCGCATCTGCAGCCCGAAGAGAGGGATTGAAACAAATTGAACAATCCCAAGCGAAACATATGTCGAGTCTCTGCATCCCACCTTGATTCATTCTCAGCCTGCGGAATGAACTCTTTTAGACACAGTCTGAGGATCTCAGGACTACCAACTTACTCTTATGTAGTGCTGATGTAGCATCTCTTGGCTCATTTTTGATATTTTTGGTTATTGTGATTTCCACAATTCTGCCTTTGCGTATCAATGTGCGTTCATGTTTTGACAGCTTGTTGGGTCCTATATCGTCATCTATTGCAGCACGAGAGTGAGAGTCACTCAAAAATTGTAAAAGCGGTACAAGCGCGCTTCTGTTGACAGGTGTTTCAAACACAAGGCATTTATTGCATGGCCCGCCCAGTCGAACCTCAACTCGTAGAGTTTCTTTTCTCGCTCTGTCTTTGGCGGTGGCAGTCCAGCAGCTGAGGCGGAGAACACAAATGCGACGAAAAAGGGAAATATTTGTTTAAAAATAGGTGGAAATAGCAATAAGGAGGACAACCTGAGGGAGAGGTCATCAAGAGATCAAACGTGTAGCAAGAGGGCAAAGTAAGGTATGGCGACCAGTCGCACGGCCACTCAAGGGCTCATGAGATCCAGGGTTTTTTTGGTCGCCAACAGTCATGAAACTCATGAACCTCAGCTAGGTAAATCGCAAGAACGATTTTACTTGGGTTTACTTGATGTGAACCCCAAGAAGTGTCCATTAGTTTAACTCTTGAAAATCGAGAAAACAAAAGATATCAAACCTATGGAAGGAAAAGAGCTTGTCCTCATTTTGCGCTTGCATTTTACATCAATGCATCAGCTACACTGCGAATTTTTGACTGACTGACCATGCCACGATCCAGGGTCCCAGCTTTCACTGGGGAAAGCCTCCTGCCAGTTCAAGGAGAATGATGATGAGAGTCTTCAAGAATGCTTTGTCGCAATAAATGTGACTGCAATGATATCAAAGTTTCCTTTTGGCAGCTTTCTTCCAAAGAAGATACATCAGGTTCCTGTCTGTCTCAAAGCATCCAGGTTATTTGTACATACTTGGGGTATCAGAGTATACCATCAGGAAACAGGTTTGCAAATCACTTCCGCCTCCTCGACCTTTCGCTTCAGACTGCTACCGCTGATTTCATTACCGGTGGCAGCACCACCTGCGCTTGTTCCCGCTCACTGCGAAAGAGCAGAATGGATAGCACGGGTTGCAAATGAAGGCAGTCTTTCACAATACCAAAGCATCAAGGCTTGAGAAGCCCATTACATTGCAAAAGACAATGACAAACTAAAGCAACAACTCTTCTTAGCAGCAAGCTTCTTAGCAACCCTTCTCACCCGTTGCACTCGTCGTAGCCTCTTCCCTGAAGCCCTGAAGGTTGAAATATTTCGAAATATCTTGAAACCAATTCGATAGCTTTAGCGGCTCTGTGTCATCTTGTTTCCTGTTCCATCACCAGCCTGGCTTGCCAGCTAAGATTTGTTTGCCTTGTTGTGCAGCATTTGCCTCAACAAACAAAATGGGCGACTACAGTGGCAATTTCGCTGAAATTTTGACATAGAACGATGACACTCACACGATCTCATTCTGTGTCACAACGACTGAGAGATTGAGGCGGCATCAGATGGGCACAAACAGGGGCAGTGAAACCAAGAGGTTCAGAGGTGAGACTTTGAACCAGTTGGACGGGATATTCTTGATGAAAGTGACTCTGTTGGCAACATGAATGTTCGAGCAACTCACTCAAGCTCAACATGAAAGCTTTGTTGATCCTTCCTCAAGAGGAAGAAAGATGAAGAAAGCACTGAACCATACTGAACCATTCCCTGTCACCTGGATTCTCACAGTCCAGCCTTCGGAGCTTCCTCTTCCGTCAGGTTCTGGATCTGTTTGCTCATCCTCGGGAGAAAGCTTACACAAGTAGCAACAGAATCTTTGGCAAGATTGAGTTCCATCTTTCGTACGAGCGGGTACCCAGTACATAGATGGTTTGTCAAACATCAGTCTGCTAAAGTCAAAGCATTCACACTGCAGACCTCCTACCCACTGCCAGTCAAGTGACTCGGTGTGGAAGTCAACTCCGCTTTGCGTCTTTGAGCCGACCTGCTAGTCAAAATGCAAGTGCTAAAATGTGCTAGTCAAAATGTGTCAAAATGTGTATTTAGGAAACATCTGAGTCGCTGAAGCCTCCAAATAATCCAGAACAAAGGAACCAGCATCTCAAAGCGGTTTCTCAACAAGGCAAAATACGCCACACCTCTCCACAACCGACGATGGTGCAAGCCACTCGTGGGCGTTCATCTCGATCCTGGATGATCAGAACTGCTAGCCTTCTGCAAGCTTTGACCATTTCGTTGAGTTCATGACTGCCACGGCGGTCCACAACCAGCTTAAGACTTGAGAGCTCTTTAAATCCCTGCACACTGCGCGAACTGAGGCTCCGATCCGTGGGTACGGCAGCCACAGCACGGATGACATCCATCCCTTCAACCACCTCGAGCCCCAATCCGACAATGCAAGAGTCGCTTGCATGACACACACAAAAACACACAGCACACCTGAAAGACGCGTGTTGTATTTATGCAAAGATCACCCTGGCAACAACTCCGAAAAAAAGACGTTGCACATACAAGTACGGAGGAAACATGAGTGATTAGCATTGTTTCTCACGGTCTCAAATGGATGCGACCACGGAGTTATACAGAATGATACAGATCAATAGATAAAGTGTTCCTGCAATCCGGAACCACGCCTGACCAAATGCGATGTGCTTGTTGTCCAGCTGCACAGAACGCCTGAAAGCAACCAATCAAACTGCGGCGATAAGAAAGTAGAGGAGGCATACAGGGCATGGCCTTTACCGAGCCTTGATGTTGAATCGGGGGTCAGCTTCACATAGTCCACCCAATTGGACTACTTTGCTAAATGATATAGACTTGATGCCACATGTAGAGCGGAAGCAAGATTGAGTCTCCAGTGTGTATTCAACAAGGTACGACAGCGATTCTCTTCGAAATCATGCTGACAGAACTGTCACGCTGCAACCATTCCAGCAAGCGCACTTCAGAGTGATGAAGAACTGCGATCCATTGCTGTTCCGACCTTGCAGCTAGCTTGCAAAGATTAACGGATGCCACTGGCTTTGTCTCAGAGTCAAAAAAACTGTGCTGGTGATGGCTCCCTGACTTCACTACATCTGGAGAATATCCATCATGCAAGGAACACCATGAATGCGTCCAAATCTGCAAAACACATTCCCACACAATGTTACAAGTTCTGCCCACCATGAGCACTCCTAATAATTAATCACCCGGGCAATTCAGACGAGTCAATCATAGCCAATACATGTATTTTGAGAGTTACTGTGAACGGAGTCTTCCTGAAATATGAATTTCTTGGCTTCGAGCCTTTGTTGGCCATACTGACAACGCCCGCCTCTCTACACGTGCAGCAGTGCTGCTGCGAATCTACATGCAGTTGCCAGCACACGCAACGTCTCAAAAACTGAAGGTGTACGAAGATGTACGAAGGTCGAAGGTGTACGCAGGTGTTGCTTGGGCAGCAAACTTTGAAAACACCTCTCCTGCGTGTGGCGACGGACGAAGTCTTCATCATTGAAGGTGCCGCCATAGATGCTTTCGCCACCTCAATACATTCTTGCATTCCAACACCAAAACCAACATACATTGCCCCGGGATATAGTCTTCAGTGCAAAAATCCTAGGGAAGGGGATTCTGTTATCATGACCTAATTCACGTTTGAGAAGAGGAAGTTAGACGTAGAAAGATTTCTGCACAGTATGTCATTGAGATTCCATTGCCCCAATTCTCAGCTTCGGACCGTCACCATTGTTGAACTGAAAGTCGCCAGTCTGGATCATGAAATTCTTCACCTTAGCAAGAAAATGTGTTGTGAAATTGTAGGACATCTCAGATGTGGTTACATGGACAACAATATCTGTTGCAGAGTTGAAAAGATACATCCACAATCATCCAAGTGCTTTTGTAGCACAGCTAAACCAACATCGCTTCACCATAGTCTCTTATCGTCTCTCAAGTTGTACCAGCAGCAAACAAAACAGATGACAGTGAGTCAAGATGTCTTCTTCTGGCAATGTTGATGAATCTTAATTCATCTTAATTCCATGCGTGCCGTGAAATCCTGCAGTTTCTCTTTCATGTTTGAAACCGCATCTAAAACCTGGAGGAAATTCAGGTGCGCATCTATTTGTAGTGGAACTGGAGAATTTTCCAACATCTATTTCTTCTTATTTTTTCTGCATGTTTTTTCTTCTTCTTCTCCTCCTTCTTCTTACTCTTCTTATTCTGCTTCTTCTTCTTCTTCTTCTTCTTCTTCTTCTTCTTCTTTTTCTTCTTCTTCTTCTTCTTCTTCTTCTTCTTCTTCTTCTTCGTCTACTGCTGCAGAGCTAGTCGTTGCATTTGCTGCCATTGTTGTCATTGTCAAAAAGATTATGACAACTATTTTATCAAACAAGCGTCATATACTGCCAGGACTGATTCTCGCCGTTTGCATCAGCTGCTGCAATAGATACCACAAGGGTCATGGAAAACACAGGTTCCGATTCACAAACACATGCAAATCAAGAGACCCTGTTGTATTTAGATTCACCTCTAAACTCTAAACCTCCAGCCCCTCGTCTGGGACGAAACAAGAGAGAGCTCACGTCCACAATTGTTCACTCATTGTTCACTCATATGGAAGCTGGGTCCGGTTGTGGAAGTCTGATCTTCTTGAGGTGTTCCACTGGTCCCAGGTCTTCGGACTGAGCGGAAGATTTGGCAACCCTCGTAGCTCAGTTTCTTCTTGGTATTTCGACCAAGGCCTCGGGCCAAACTCGTCAAGTCAAACCTCCCCGTCCTATGTGCAGCCTGTACAAGATGTTCCGCGGTTTGCTACTACAATGTATGATGTGTGTGTGTGTGTGTGTGTTCAATGAACTGTCTGTCTGTCTTGAATCTGGAACAACTGCAATGAACCTGCCAGGTTTCCTCTGCGCCAATGCTCAAGATCTGCCGCAGTCAGAAACATGTGGCACAATGCATACAGTTAGAGTTACTGAGTATGAGTAGCCTCTAATCTCAGAATTAGAGCAACGAGGCAGCTTCTGTCAGCTTGGGGCCCGAGGCCATATTCACCGGTGCAAAGGCCACGGAAATTCTCCGCAGCTCTGGGAGTGACATCGGGGAAAAGCTCGATGATCACACGGCCACCTTAGGCAGCAGCAAGATGTTTAGTGCTGTAGTAGTCTTAGACATTCTAAGACAGTATTGTGCATAGATGCGCATAGTATCTGACACTGACCGCCACAGACTTGAAATGGCAGCTGTTCAGGGAAGCATCTCTCTGTGCTGCTGCTGCGCAGACTGTCCAGCTGTTTGTTTCAAGATGTTTCAACCAGGTCCTTGGCCTGTTCGGCTGCCGATGGAAATGTCAAGGTAGACACGGGGGTTCTTTCCTGCAGGCGCCAAAAGCGCGCGTGGCTGGATATTCGTTGCAGCTTCAAACTGAAACACCCAGGGGTACTGCCATGATTTATCACAAGGGCTACAAGGGTGACACTAGCTCATCTATCTAGTCTACTGGCCAAAGCATCAATTTGACCCGTTCTCTCTGTAAGCCAAAAGATCCAAAAGATATTCTCTCTGGTAGACCTTACCGTGATGCAAAACTGAATCATCATGCTTAAGTAAACGCGATTGCACGACATCCAAAGTATGTTGCACTTCTCAGAAGAGTATGTCTTAACACCATCCATCTTGGTGTGGAAGGGGCAATACAAGGATCATGTCTGCTCAGTCTCAAATGTGCTGAAATCGCGTCTTGTGCGCTTCAGATGACCTCGCCCCATGATGTTTTCTGGAGCTCACTCACGAAGCAGTCGCAGTCCTATGCTGGTTTCAGGCAAACATGCGACCCTTGAAATCTAGACATGACCTTTTCCATCGAGTATACAGTATAAGCCGTCAAAGCAAGGATTTGGCACAGCTACAGGTGATGATGGACACGGGTTAGACAGACTCGTACACTCATAGACGTCAGAGACACTCATGCTTCTGCAACCTCGACTGCAAGTTTGAACATGCTGAAACACGGTGAAGAAATCATACAAGTATAAACCTCAGAAGTGCAATATCAAAAGGGATGAACCATACATCAAAGCGGTGAACCATACATCAATTCACAGAATATATCAAAATATGAAATGCAAAGTCTTGTCCAGTGGACTCCAGGGCTTGTTGATGGCACTGCTGGCGCTCGGAGCAACAAATCCTCTGGGAAAATGTCACGCAAAGTACCGCAACCAATCCTTTGGAGATGTCTTTTTCAATACTTTTGGCTGATTCAGGGTGACATTGTGGTATCGTCTGCGCAATCCGTCTGGTTGGCAGCTATGTCAGCCATTTCAGCTATGTTGCTGTGTTGCTCAGTGTTGAATATAATGGACCAGAATCAGTTGTAAGGCTTGGAAGTCTGTGGCTAGAGTATGCTTGGTCCGTCCATGATCTGTCTCCATCACTTTCACCTGAGCCAATATCCACAAGCGAGCCCCAAAACACTGGAAACGTATTTTGTTGTGAAGTTGGCCTGAACAGAAAAGCCCACAGTAGCGAACGCAACAGATTCAGTCGGCTTTGATGCAAAGGATGATCCTTCCTCCTCTTCCCACTGAAATTCTTTAGTGATCGTATTGATTTGTATATACTGTACTATCATGTACTATCATGTATTATGATGTATTATCAGTATTATCATGTATTATCATGTATTATCTACATATTCTGGACGCAGCTGAAGCCGCCAGCCTTTTTTTGTCCAGCTTCCAACGTCTTGACCTTTCTCCGGCCACCTACTACACGAGATCCATCGAGTCTTGTGGCTGGTGCAAGGCGTTGAATCTTTATTCAAAGGAACATAAAGAAGCCATGGGAAAGGTAGAAAAAAGACGAAAAACGAATGAAGTGGTAGTCCTGTGACCTCATTTCACACTGACTTTCACAGGATCCTACTGGGCCCAGCTGTCAAGCTGACAGCCAAGCATCGAGGCCTTGCAACACAAACGCCGTGAAATCCTCGAATTGAAAAAGAACAGTATACGGAGATATACCCAGTATAATCTTCAGCACACTTGTCTGGCTTTCACATTTCAAGATGTTTCAAGGATTTCTTGAACGGGACTATCCTAGCTCCACCGAGTGCCTAAAGCCACCCGCTGGTGGCAGTGCACTCAGTATCGGGCACCAGGTTTTGCAGCACTCTTCGGTCGCAGAAGAGGTATTCGCGGGCCCGCGCTCTTAGGGCGACACATGTCCTCGAGCTTCAAACTCTGCAAGGAAAATGCCAAGATAAAAAAAAAAAAAAAGAGATGCAGATCAGATCAGCAGATCCGAATAAATTGATGAATAGAAATTTCAAAGTGTGCTAAACATCTCAATCATCACTCAACCGAATGACTCATTTGTTGATTGTCCCTGAGGCGCCCGGGCGTCTCTGGGACGTCTGTCTTCCTTTGGCTGCTGAATTTGTACACAGAGAAGAGTTTCTCAAAGTTTGCGGGTGACATTTCCAACCCAGCCGGTCTTTTTTACAACCACAGTCAAAGAAGGTTGTTGCGCAGTCAGATAACCTATGCTGTTTTCCATATTTGCATTTTACATCATTCTTCTTGACTCACGTTTCGAGCTTCACTCATGCGCAGCAATGAATTCATGGGCCGGTCCCACACATCAGGGAATTTACTGAAATCAGTACTTTTTCTCATTCACCGCTTAACTTATCCAGACTGAAAAATGATTCGTGTTCTTTTCGTTGTCATTTCCGTTCTGTCCAAGGCCGATGCATCTCGTGATCTGCTTCGGGAAGAACGCCTCCGTGCTGCACACTCACACTCACAGGCGAAAGAGGCGTTGGATCATGTTGGATCTATTGAGTATGCCAAACACAAGCAATCTGCTCTGGTGCAACATCAGCTTAGATAGCAACAACGCAAAGCCAAGCCCTGCAAACTGGGGACAGGCTAAACCCAAATTTGCATAAATTTGCTACGTCACTGTATTGTCACATTGTCTGCAGTCTTGCTGGTTTCCAACTGGTTGAACATGCAGGATCACGCAAGCCTCCGCGAACGCCTTAGATATCACATGGAGGTTCATTGGAGCAAAAATTCGACCATTGGCATAACGCTTTGTATTGCTGAGTTCAATACGGCGGCGGCGGTGCTGGTGGTTCATTGCCCCGTCCTTTACCAGTAAGCACAAGCCGTCTAGTCCACTTCCAAAGTCTTTGATTTCATTCCATATGACTTATTTTGTCACTGTTTCGCTGTGGAAAGTGTTCAAACATGCCACGTTGTGAAGATGAGATTGTTTTCCGTGAAAAGCATGACATGCACTTGACTGCATCAGCATCAGAGAAAAAACTGTGCATTCATGCATATGCATGCAGTTGCAAGTCTCATCCTCACTTGCAAAACTTAAGTGCACAAAACGCACAAGGTCTTGTGACGCTCCTGACTGGCTGTCATAACAAGACGTATCTAGAATCTAAAGCAGTTCCCGGATGTCCCCGGTATCAACACGAGCACGCGATTCTACATAGCATGTTCACGTATTTCATTTACTTCAATCTAATGATTCTGTTTGGAACTGATGAGTCCTCGCCAATCTCCAGGTGGGGGCGGTGGTGAACCACGTGGTGAGCGTAGTCCGTTTCGTCCCTGGCAGGACAAGTCACTATGGATAGACTCCACCAGTTGTTCCTACGGCCTAAACTCATCTCGCGTCATCTGAAGTCTACTTACATTCCAAATCTTTCAAGGCTTAGAGTCTTAGAGCATTCATCCATGGAAGGTGCAACCACTGACGGGCACACCACGCTTCTGAAGCCTGCAGCGGCAGTATCACTGACTGAAACTCTTGAAAGATTCCGCATGGCATGTGAGAGAGTATAAAGGAGTATAGTTTTCTGCTCATTCTGCTCACAGTCTAACAGTGGCGGAGTAGCTGAGTAGACGAAAGTGGTCGATATAAGTAGTCTTTTTGACCCTTGACACAAATGTTGGTCCTCGTGCTTGACCTTCTCCCCATCTCTCCTTTTCACTAAAGACGTGTCGCTTTGCATTGGATCTTTGCCAATGGGCACCCATCATCACCCATCATTGTTGAGCAAGTGGAGTTTGCTCTTTGTGGTCAAACTCACATATTCTCCGCCGATTCTTCAGTCAAACTAATGTCCACAGCCTGCATCAAAACAAAACAAACCCACTTCTGAGTCGGTGAACAGACAAGGAACAACTCTTCGACGTTCTGTGTTCGATGTAGATCCCAGCGTCAACTGTTGAATGTCGTTCAACAACTCTTTTTATATGTTAAAAGGATTTTAAAGGCAGAAACTTTCAAACTAAAGTGAACAACAGGGCAACACCAGAACCACAGCAAGGGCAACATTGACTGTGACGGCTACGCAACCCCAGCAGCAACAGCAGCAACAATGCCAGCAACAGCTGCGGCAACAGCAGCAACTGCGGCTATGTACTTTGTTTGGAGTGTCAAAAACAACCTGAAGGCGCGACTGAACACAAGATGAGATGACTGCAACTGAGACTTCCACCTGAAGGCGCGAGCTAACAGGAGCTCTATTTCTTTGCAATCACGGTTCATCCGGCCCTTCATCATCATCTGCACGGTACACTGCCAGAACAACACGTAGAGGCCCCAGGGGTGGGAGAAGTTCTCCATTGAGCTCTTGACACCTCTCAAGAAACGTCAAGAAGGCACAATAGATTCGTGATGCTTGACTCTGGCACCTGTCAAGGTTTCAAAATACATCCAAAACGTCATGCAATCATATGCAATCCATTGCTTGCATGGAAAGGACATATATACTTTGACCTGGATGTGTGAGATGTCATCAGCACGCGCCTGTGCACCAAAGGTCGCTCTTTGTGCAACAAGACGCGCGGATCTCGCCAAGCCGGCCGCAAATAGCCTAGGATGGAATCTATGAGCCTCACCCGTAGGGCTCACCCAGAGTACAGTGTGTTAGTGTGTTACGTCAAAATCTCTTCAGTGGGACCACATTCTAAGGTGCTTTGCATTTGCAAAGACTCTCAAAAGGCTGTTCATAGATTTGTATGTGTCATCGGCTGCTACATATAGCTCTGTCAAAATCAACTGCAATCTAGCCAGCTAGCTGCTAAAGTAGCTGACTGTAGCTACACACAAGAAATCACAAGAATATGCTGTGTGTGTGCTTCTTTTTTCTTTCATGTGATTCATGTGTGTGTGTGTGTGCTTTCAGGGTATTGTACGACTTGACTTCCTACGAGGCACAACGCATGAATATTGCGGCTCCAGACATGACGAGATCATACTACCCAGCAAACTGTCGTTTCTTCTTTTAAGATTTTCAAGTGTCAGTTTCCAATGGTCAAGGTCGGAATCTTCAAGACAGGAAGACAAACGTCAGTCGTTTGCCCGAACTTGCTCGGTAATGGTGCATGCACGTGAGATGGATTGCATTGTGTTGGAAATTACCTGCGCTTGTTCTGACACTGTACTAGGCCCTTTCATTTTAGCAGATCAAAACCATACTGATTGTACCTTGGCAAACAGTGTCGGACCATCCACTTCAAGTTTCGCTCTTGAATCTATCATGACCTATCAGTCTGCGCATCTGTGTGTCTCTAAGACTGCAGCGCTGCAGGCTGTTGCTTCCATACCACATTGCGCAAAATCCAAACTCCTTGTACACTTAAAGACATTGAACACCTCAAACACCTCAAACACTAAGGATTGTTTTTCCAAAAAAGGTGTAGTTCTCTCCCTGCTTCGTCCCAGCTTCACTCCTTCAGACTGCAGAAAAGAGGAAGTGCAGGCCCGTCATCACTCAGGTCTGCATCACGACAAACGCAAGCCTCGAATTAGAAACACATTCTCGAAAAAATATGCAAAACTTCAATGAAATTCAATGAATTAAAAGGATACACAACAAATAATTCTGAAAAGAATATGCTTTCTGCTACGAATCAAAAACCCTCATCGTCATTCTTCAAGAACTCCTGCAACAAGTTTGGCAAGTTTGCTGGCCAGCTTCAGTTTCCTTTCAACGCAACCTGACACTCGTGTCCTGAACTCAGGTTATGCATTGGATAGTCTGATAGTCAAAAGCTGACTGCCAAAAGTGTTAATTCCATAAGTATATGACATATGTCATGCTTTACACACGCCCGGGATTTGAAGTGCCTTGGTAGCTTGACCACTCTGCCAGGGAACCCATCTATGACCTTCCCCGCAAAGATATCGAGATTCTGGCCTCAGCAGAGAGATTAACAAAATGTTGGAAGGGCAGATATTGTACAACTGAAATATGCTGAAATGCACCGTCCAAGATCTTGGAGCTTCGCGGGCCAGGAGCACCAGCAGGCCACAAAGTCGAGCCTTGCTGAACTTGAAGATCCAGTTTCAACCTGCAGTATGGCAGGACATATGAGTCTGCAGTAGGCCAACTTGAGACTGACAACATTCTACCATCACACACAAGACTAGTGACACATCTAAGAACCTAAGATCTACGTATGTAAAGTACTTATAAAACCTGAATGTGGGTCTGTGTGAATGCGGCAGAAAACTATCGGGCAGCTGAAGAGTCTAGGTGCGCAGCATTTTGCTTTCCTCATCAACGTTTGGACATGTCAATCCAGTAGCAAAGTTCTCAGGTTGAGACAGCAAGCGCCGAAGCGGATGTACTGGGTCAAAAAAGCTCTCCTTCAGGGCTGGTATCAGATTGGTTGCCAGTTCAACCCCGCCAAAACAAATGATCGTGCAATTTATTCAATATCGTGCAATCTCCGAATGTGGAATATCATCAATATCATCATGATCATCATGAAAGTCGGAATAGTGCTTCAAAATCTTCAAAGATGTGCAAAGTGCTGGAATGTGGCCCAAACCCTCTCTGGGCTCCGAAACTGTGAGGAGACGTAAGTTCAAAGTCAACGTGACAGAGCCAATCCTCTCAGGGCATGCGATCATCCACTGGCAACACATGCGCTCATGGTGGGTGCAGAGATGAAGGAAATAATCTTCGGGTATGAAGGGTTGGAGTTCTTGGCTCAAAGTCCCTCATGCACTCAAAATCTACCCGTGAGGTGAATATCTCAAGCCACACAAGCCAATCATTCGCACATCAGAGTCCAAAGACAGAAGATGAACATGCTACTGTACTCTGCCCCAGCGGCACATTTCCCTTTGGAGCACTTCATCTCAATTTGCAGTCTACATGATCTACACGCAAGGGTCTTTGGGTGTTGGCAAATGCCTTCGCTGCTTTGAGGGACTTTGCGGCGCTTCCCCTGAAAACACTTCTCGAAATTTCTTGGAAATCTGGTTCAGGGTTATTCGTGACCTCACCTGTTCTACCTGTTCTACCCTTCTCCTTAGTGTTGCTGCTGGCGTTGCGCTTACTGATGACAGTGGCTTGTTGAGCTCTTCCAAAGCATCAGACGGAAAAGAAGTTTGCCAAAGGAAGAGCTGCCTCGGCTGACAAAACTGGGCAAGGGTTTTTTCTCGATTCTCTGTGTCTAAGTGTGCATGCGCGCAAGCATGACGCCACAGCAGAGTGATGACTTCATTGTCTATATATAAATATATAACTATACATATTATCATATATATATATATACATATACATGTAGTATATACTTCTGAAGGTATTTCGCACGCATTGGATCAGAAATTTATCCAAAAATCATTTCTTGCTGTGTATCCGCTCGACTTTAGGATGAAAATGGATGGACAATAGCTTCGGAAATTCTTTGGATTTCTTTGGGTATCTTTGAGGTTGATTGCACGGACTACGCGGTTTCAGACAATACCATCGTCTTGAGTAATTAGCAGGGAAAACTGGAAACAAACTACAAAAACAAAGTTCTCTGGCTGGAACATGTTCGCAAACAAAAGCGAGCACAAACCTTCCACATGGCAATCATCGGAAATCACAAGATCTACTAGATTGTATGTGCTTCCAAAGCAACGCATCGGGGAAGCGCTTTCGCATTTCAGAAACGGCCTGGCAGTTCTGCTAATCATTTTTAGCCAGGACATGTCAGGACATGTCAGAACAGGTCTTCACTCAGATACAGGTTCGCCTTTTGAAGGTCGTTGCTGCTTATATAATAATGCTTTATTTAGATACCTCTCGGTAAGGACCGACATGATTGTGACTGGCTCAGAACGTGCAAACCCAGCATGCTCTTGCCACTTCCAACAAAACGTAGCAAGATGACGAGAGCTTCGAATTGTGCTGTGTAGAGGAGCGTCCACCCCTATCGACCTCCTAGTAGGGATCATGGCCTCTACATGCCTCTACCACCCGTACCTTACCAATTCATTGCACTTTGTCACTACACCTTGCCTTGAGATGAAGTTGTTGAGAGTCGCAATTCCAGGCATCCTGGTGGCGCAGCTTCAGGGAATTCTGGGGGTGAGCTTTTCTGTTTTTTGGAGTGGCAGACAATTGTACAGCATCAAAAGCAGATTCTACTTCATCAAAGTGTCCAGAAAGCGGCAACGAAGCTTCCTGAAGCGATTCGGAGTTCACCAATGAAAGACAGAATGCTGTCCAACTCAGTTCATTTCCTACTCAACCCGTCAAACGCCTTTCAAAAGAAAGGGTACCTGAACACGGCGTGCAGCGAATGTCTCAATCTCGCAACATACCCTTGAGTTGGTGCTCAAACAGAAGTGAGAAAGAAAACGGCTCTCCAGTGATAGTTATAGTTGTGATCATTTGCGAACCATAAATGACTGTGCGGGGAGGGAAGGACCAAGACGTTGCGCAAGCAAAGACTCACCAGCTTTCGCGTCGAGGGGTTTTGGCGTTGTCACAAGTTGTCAGGACCAACAGGATCAAAGATTCATTCACACTGCAAGTGCAACCAGGTAGGGTGACCAAAATATTGTATTTTGCTCTATATATATATATATATATGCTAGCCCCCCAAAAAAACCTATGTTTGGCTTGTTTTGTTTCGAGAAGTATTACAGGTTTCAAGCAAATGTGCATTGGAAAACTATAACAATGTGTGTCGAGACNATGAAGGATTTGCAGAGATAAGCATTTTTTTCATTTCATTTGCAGAGTTTATGATGGCAAGCATTGAGTATGTGCGAGGATCCATTTAATATACCTTTCGGTATACCTTTAATATACCTTTCATGTACCATTATATATGCCTTTAATACAACAATCAACATACCTCTGGTTTTTCATTTCATATACCATCAATATTCTATTTAAGATACCGTTAATATACCATTTCATATGGACCATTTCATATGCCATTTACACCTTTAGTATAAATTGAATATACCTTGAATACACACTTTAATANTTTAGTATACCTTTAATACACAATTTAATATAATATGAGTATATCTTGGATATATCGGTAGTATACTTTCAATATACTATATCAATATACCTTTAAATTCTTTTAATATACCGTTTAAAATACCTGTAATATGCCTCTTATATACCATTTTATATA
>BGPT01001088.1:94408-126164 GCA_003297045.1 Symbiodinium sp. clade C Y103
GATTGCAAAAGCGTCTGTGACGTCTTATTTCTCTCTGTCCATCTTCCCATCTTCACATCATCACCTCTTCACATCTTCACATAGTCACATCTTCACCTCGTCGCATCCTCACATCTTCAAATGCTCACATCTTCATCTCTTCACATCACACATCTTCACATCTTCACATCTTCACATACTCCTGTATCTCTTTTTCTTTGCGCCTATTTTAGTGACATCTTCTTTCTTTGAGACATCTTCTTCTATTTCTCTCTTTATATTTCAGGCTATACGATTTTCTCAATTACATATCTCACTATACTTCTCTTCGCTCTCGGGCCATCCGTCGTCTAGTTTCAAGGTTTTTTTGGTTTTTTTGGATTTTCTCTATAGGGCTCCTCTCCAAAGAGTATTTAAGTATTGTTTTTTTGTTTTTTTTTGAATTTTCTCCATGGGGCCTTTCCCCAAAGNAGTATTTAAGTATTGTTTTTTTGTTTTTTTTTGAATTTTCTCCATGGGGCCTTTCCCCAAAGAGTTACCATTTGAACCAGACAATGAGGTGAAGCAGACATATGCCTAAAACACTGTAAATACCAATGAAAAATGAAGAAACATAGGTTTTGGGGGGGCGGTACCATATATATATATATATGCTGTATATTTACATATATTATGTACATGTAGTGGAAGGAATCAAGTTGCTGTCAAGGCTCTCAAGACTTCTAGCCAAGCTCAGCAAGCTGAAGCCATGTCCTGAAACCCGTGCTGGCTGCAAACGAAGCCGAAGAGCATCACCAGCCTCCTGTCAAAGTCCAAACCACATACCCTTTGAAATCAACCTCGAATAGCCCCTTTGCATAGCTATGTGACATCCCAACTTTAGCGATACAAATGAAAGACCTCTCTTCAATCTGGTATCCGAAACCTGTCAAAGTCATAGCGGCAGGACTTCATCAAATTTAATGCCCAGTTCAGATGGGCAGCAAGTGCTTCTGGAGTGTCTAGAGGATCCGGACATGTCACAGAGGGAACAAAGTCAGACACTGCTGGGCCTGGCTTTTGGAGAGGCTGGCCATTTCACAACAGCAGCACCACAGCGCTGAAAGGGACGAGAGGTCCAACAAACCTGAGCTATTTATCCGCGATTCATCTGTTGCACTGCTGCGAAGACGTCAAGCGGCAGTGTCGGGGCGTGCATTTGGAGATGACAACTTATTGACTTACTGACAACTGGAAGCTGAACCTGCACGCCTTTTGCAATATCTTTATGGAGAAGGACTGCTCCTTATCAACATTGTTGGAGTTGGCTGAAGAAAAGGAAACGGCAAAACGAGTCTGGCTTCCGTTTCAATTCAAGGTCACATGGCGAAAACGTCACCCAAAGAATTGGCAAGTCTTTCCAGTCAAGCATTTCAGCAGCTGCATGGCACGCAAGGGTGCTGCCAGTCGCGCTCAAAAAGTTGGTGCTACAGTACCATACGTATGTATTTATTCACAGGCCTGGAACCAGGTGAACCAATTTTTGAATGAACGGTTCTGTTCGTGCCCATAGGTTCAAAGGTTTCCGCGGAGAATCAGAGGATTTGTGTCGTGTGGAATATCTTTGTTTTTGAGCTGCTTCTGTGGGCTGAAATGAGCCAAACCTCCAAAATGCTACAAGTACTGGTGATTGTGCGGCTTGTGAAGGCATGCGTCGGGTGAAGGCGAACTATGTCCCACAGATAGTAGATTTCAACTAGTTTCAGATTTATTGTATCAGGACGTATCAGGAATCTTCAGGCAGAGCCTCCTTCACTTGAATTCAACAGTTCAACCAGAACATAATTCATTGTGTTTTTACATGATTTAAGAAATTTAACATTTTCCGTGACCACTTGGAACACAAATACTGTCTAGGTTGACAATGTCTGTGCAAGGGCTTTTTGGGTACCCTTTGCTGTCAATTCCGCACCCAAATATCTCAAATATCACCAGATTATCACCGTGGCCTTCGCGGGTTTCCACCTCTGCAGCTGTGCGCAGCTGGAAGCGCCTACGACTCCTGTCCATATCGAACGTAGCTGTACTGGGAGATGGTGAGGGGTTATGGCTGGGTGGTGACTCTACAATGAGAAAAATTACAAAGCAAAGTGCATGGGTTTGGAAATTGCGCTGTGGGGTGTCTTTGTGGTGATGGTTCTAAGCATGGACAATCCATAGAGGGGATGCGCCAAGCCAAAACACTCTCTTGTCAAAAACAAAGCGCAAACGGTTTTCGATAGAATCAATTCGACGACACTTCTGTTCCTAGAAAGTGGCATCCAGCATGTTGAAAAAGGGATAGGGATGGATAGGGGCACTGTTGGGTCACATGTAGACTCGTAGCGTTGGCCCGCCTTCGCTCTGAGCCTGGCAAGTGCAAATTTTGACGTGGCAAAGAAACTAAAACTGCTCAAGCTGACCCTCAGTTGGGCTCTAACTTCCTCACATGCATATTCAATCATATTCATATGAATGTCAAATTGCTTATCACAGCCTGTCACAGCTGAAGGATTGACCCGCTTTTTGATTGTGTAGTTGGACGTAGCTGGCAGTTGCTGATAAATTTAGGCCTCCCATTCTCAGGATGGGTTTCGCAGTTTTTACCCCTGTAGCTGCCTGATCAAGCCCGTTTGCTCTCATGCAGCAACCTTGATTGCTCAGAAATCGTCACCTTCTGCCGTGCTTGCTTTATCTTGAAGACTTGAAGACATAAAATGTCGTCATGTTCATTGAAAACTGTCAAGCCGGGTGAAGAATAAGAATGGCAAGACGACCTTTATTACTTAAAGATATTATTTTTTCCAACTCAGCCTTCAATTGCGCAAAGAGCTACAGCTGCCAGCACCCGGCGTCCGGCCTTCGCTCTCTTCCGTCCGGCTCCGAGTTGCAGGTGGCACGTCACTTCCTGCAAGAATCGTTTGTCATTTGCATCAGCATTGCACCATGTCATGTCCTCAGTAACAGCTCTGCTTTGGATTTTGATCTGGTGCCATGTTAGATCATGTTAGATCTCAATTTGTGATGCCATCCTTGCCGTTACATCACGTCAGGCACTCATGTCATTCTTGGGTCTCACTTGGTGAGTTCTATGATTCGAATCTTTTTGAAGCGTCGTGGCATTATTCTAGCATGTCTTTCAAGGCTATCAAGCTATCATGCCGCTCTATAGTACCAATCTTTAATACAAGATATCATTCCATGACCCTCTTTTTCCTCCATGAAGCATGTCATTCCATCATCTAGGACGTCCAAACAAGCTGTCATTTCCAGTGTGCATTTTGCACACTATGTGCATCAAGCATAGCAGAGGCATTCCAGAATGTTTTGATAGAACAAGGTGTGAACAAGGTGTGAACAAGGTGTTTTGCCAGTGTTCCTTCGGGGTAAAACACCGCAACAAACAGAACACCAAGGGGTCGCAGCAGAGCTGGCGGGGCCTCGACCTCTGGAGCGGTGGCGCCGCCGCCGAGAGCCCTGCATGTTGCGTTGTGCAGGGACATCTTGGAGGTGTGCCATGACGACCGGTGCTGCTGTGTATCACGCAATTCTGCCAGGGTAAAGTGAGACATGATGAAACCGGTTGTTGCATGTTAGTAATTAGACTTTTTGGAGCATGTGACTGCACCTTCCGTTTCTCAATTAGTTTCAGTGTGGAAGCCCATGAGCCTGACCATTCTCTTCGGCGCCACCTGGAACCGTTCGGTTTCTGGCTCAAATACTGCACCCAGTACTCATTCAGTACTTCTGGTGAAAATTATCTTCTGGCACAACCTTTCCTTCCAAGAAAGTTATGCCTTTTGCACCGTTAGTTCATGAGATGTGTGATGTGTGCGTGAAACACGTAAACTTCTATGTAATCATACAGCTCAGGTTCTAGGATCTTTCTCGTTTCACTCAGAGGTCCAGCAGCATCAAGCAAACACTGACTAGCAAAGCTACACCTGGTGGTGAATGCAGTGTCTGATCAACTGTGTCAGATCTTGGCATGGATGTCAGTCAACATAATTTGCAAGATCGACCAAACCATCTTGATGTTTCATGCATTAGGAATTGATTTCACAACCTGCCACCCATAGTGGCATAGTTTATGTCCAGTGTGTGTGTGCGCGTGTGTACATATATAAGCAGGCTTTCCTAGCCACGTAATTGTTGCAGGATATGCAGGATATGCTAGCCGCCACGTAAATATTTAGCTTGTCTTGGTAATGGTACTTTTGCTTGAAACCGTTTCAACTACAAAATTGCGTATTTTTTCCATACTGTTACTTATTAGATTCTACCAAACAACACCGAACACATTGCTGTTTTGCCATTTCCTCCCACTCATGTCCTTGTTCTTGTGGTGGCTAAAAATTGGTCCCTACATATAGTTTACATGTCTATTTCTATCGATACAGGCATATATAAAAATATATATGTATATATATATATATATATGTAAATATAATATATATATATATATATACACATGCATACATGAATGTTGATTTACTTTATTTACATACATACCCACACACATGTTGTTTTTGTCATTTGTTTGTTCATGCATCTATTAATCTATGTATCTAGCCTATGTGTTCTTCATATCTATTATATTCATATCGTTAATGTGCTGAATGTTTTGTCCTCACTCCGATTCGATGGCTAGTCTGCAACAAATCAGCAAAAGCAGAAGGTGCATAGATTTGATGCTTTGGACCAGCTGTCAGAGAAACCCCCTGTGTCAGAAAACCATTCCACACATCCCATGCTGGGTGCTTGCACTGTCTCTGCGCTCCTTGAGGCGCTCCGCCTCTGCTTGCGGAGCTTGTTCAAACCATCACTACAAGAGGGTGAGTTAACATGATTTGACCACATGAATGATGGGTTTGACCATCAAAAACGGAGATTTGACATTGACCACTTAGGATTTGCCTATTTTCAACATCAGAGAAATTTTGATCATTTACTTTGTGGAGATGATCCAAATTTCAATTTCATCGGAATGAAGGGGTTCGGGGATCTTCCTATTCTGGCACAAAGAGATTGGGTTGAACAATCAACATGGTTTGTGAAGTTCCCGGACTTTAAAATCATCAAAATTCTCTGTAGTCAGCTCCCGGACTCTTTATATCCTGTGGACTTAAGCGTCTTGGCTTCAAATGTTTCAGGATAAGCTGAATGATTTCAGGAACAGAAACTACTCAAACCACCATTCTTGTGGCTGACGACTTGCTGGAAGTGTGCAGGTTTGGACCTTGCAAGTTCAGGTGTTTTCAGTTTGTGAAGAACTGCCAGCTCCACTGCACTCTGTATATGTGCAGTGGTACCATGCAAAGACGTTTGCATTCCTCGTGTAACAAACTGGACGTAAGAAATGACCTTGACGTCCCAAACCTGGCACCCAAATTCTTTTTGATCAGTAGCCAGCTGCATGCAGAACTCCCGCTTGATTGTCAAGCCACTACTAGTAGCTTCAGGGCTTGACATGTAGAATCCAGAAAAGTTAATTCTTAGGGACAGCCTGGACCGCACTTTCCAATCTGCAAGTGTCATTCTCTGCGAAGATGAGCCTCTGTTGGCTAAGGGTCCCTTTCAGGCCTAGACCATCCCGGTTGTAGATCTGCAGAAAGAGCAGCAGTGCATGCCAGATTAACTTCCTGGTGACTGGACTCCATCAGCTCATCAAGGGCAGTGCCCAAGTCGAACACGGAGTCATCCCTGGGTTCCGAGCAGCCAGACTCACCAACTCTGATCACTTTCTTCTCCAAATATTGCGAGCTCCTCCAAAATCGACACACTTTCTCTGTAGTCTCGGCTGACGTTGCTCCCCCTTGGATCTTGGAGTAGGATGGATGGAACCACACTGATCGTGGTCGTTGGCTGAACATGGAACTTCTGCTTGCGAAACTACCAAAACGTGCATGCACTGCATGAGACCCGATGCCACAGGATGCCACAGGCCTCCATGAGAGGCTGAACTTGAGCCACAACTTGAGCCATGACTTGGCCAAACTGACCCAAACTGAGCCTGGCACCTCTTCCAGATATCCACTGATCTTTGATCTTAGCCGGGACGCTTGAGCATCTTCCTGGAGCGAGCAGTGCGCATTCTAGATGCAATTTAGTATATCAAATCTTTGGCTTAAATCGTGGTTGTCAACATGTCTCTAAACCCTGCATTGGCAAGTTAGTTGTTTCATTCAGTGAAAACGCCGAACGTACCAGCGTATGCCAACATGCACCCTAACATCACGTGCTTGCACGATTGCTTGCAGATTTCTTGAAAGCAGCAAGCACTTGCATGTCCAAGCCAAGTCCTCGCGTAACTGAGGCATCACCTGTTCAGGGACGAACGACAGATCCAACATGCCATGCCAAACATATACAATATAAAGACGCCCAGAAACGGGAAGGACTGCTGCAGTTCGACTGACGCGATCTGAACCGATTGAACATTGTTCACATCTCTTGGTTGCGAGCTCGCTTCAGTACTACAGCCGATGAAGCCCATCAGGCTGATCACTACTTCAAAACGAGAGAAACATCATGATCAAAATATGATCAACTGAAGTTCTCTTCTGGCCTCAAGCAGGATTTTCAAGCCTGCGCAATATTTCTCATAGGCCTGAAATCAGCATGTTGGCAGACATGTTGAGTCCTTTTGCAGTTGTTTCCTCCGGCTCTGCAGAATACCTCGCCTTTAAATTTGCTGAGCTGGGGCACATGTTGATAACATGTGTAATCAACTCATGATATGATATCTCATGACACTCTAATAGTCCTTCTACGAACTAGGGATTCTTAGGGTTTCTACATAGTACGTTTTTTTTTTTGTTTGCAGGAAAAGTCCAAACTCGTCACAAAGGCGCAACTGCAAACAACTCGCCTCCCCGAGCTTGCCACTCTTGGCAAGGCGCTGACCATTCTGCATCAAAGCCTCACCACGCCTCAGGATCCAGATCGGTCTAAACTGACTGCTGTAACTCCAGCTCTAAAATGCTCTGAATAAAGTCGGCAAGATCTCCAAGTGAAAATGTGGAAGATCTGGGAAGATTTCTGAGAAAGGTGATCATGCCGGCTAGTTTCAACTTCAATGAAAATCTGAGCTTCAAGAGTTGGGGCTCCCAGCTCAATGCGGGCCTCAACACTGAGATCTCCGTCATCTAACGCCTTAAAATGGCACCGGAGTGGGAAAATCGAGGCGTTGACAAAGCAAGGACTTCAAGCTTGCACATCAGACGAGCTGAAAACCGAAACTATCAGTTGGTGCTTTGTTTGCTTTGGGGAAGGGAAACCCAGGTATGTTGGACGGTCCTCCAAGTACTGTTGGTTGAAGGGCATGCATTCTGCAACTCACATTAAAGCCAGGAACGGAGGCAGAAAAATCAGAAAGCGTTTGGTTGCTGCCTTGTGTAGCAAAAAAGGATAGGTCTCATCAGAAAGAGAGTTTGGGAAGCAGTGCATGAAGGATCCTGAAACTGGGCTTGCAGTTGGTGAAAATTGCAAAATAATCTGAAAGTCGGATTGGGTCGGATTGGGTATCCCGACCATTCTAGGAGCTTCTTGGTTACCCTGAAAGGATCTCGACCAAGAAACACGTGAGCAGTGCAAGGCAAGCAGGGGATCCGTGAAATGATGAAGATGAACAGTTGTCAACCAATATGTATGTGCCATGGTCAAGTGACATGGGATGAATTGGGCTCCCGGTCATCCCATGCTATGAGAATCCAACCAAAATGGGTATATTAATCCCTATTAATGGACCACCGAATCAATGGGCACACACGTGTATAGTGTATACATAACCATCTTTGAACCTTTGACCATGGCACATGTGGATTTCAAGACTCGAGAGAAATAACGAAGGATGAAAATGATGAAAATGACAAAGAGCCGGGGATTCGGCTCCTACAAACCAACCCGGGAATATCTCACGCGCCTCTTTCGAGTCCAAGGATTTCTTCAACTTCTCGGTCTAGCAGCATCATAGAAAGCAGGCCAATAACGACAACCAAATAGCCTTGACACAATCTCTAAAGGTCCTGAGGAGCTCAATCCACCCATTGCTGGCTCATGCAAGATCACGCTCATGAGTACAACGCAGGACGAATGATTATCCTTATTATTCTTCCTCTTCCTCTTCCTCCTCGTCTTCTTCTTCTTCTTCTTCTACTTCTTCTACTTCTTCTTCTTCTTCTTCTTCCCCTTTTTCTTCTTCTTGAAGGGCCCATCAAATCGTAGCAGCAGTATCTTATGGCCAGCTTTCCACTTCTACGGCATGTCCCTGTGCATGAGCACGGAACTGGGCACTCTGTTTCATGACAGTGATCTGCAGAATGGATGGTCTAGCCCTGTTTGGCACCTCATCCAAGTAGCCATGAATCTTGGACTTCAGAGCCAACACCGCAGGGGCATTGGCATCGCCTTTGAGCACTTGTCCATACTTTTCCGTGGCAAGTGGTTTCATCTTGAATCCATGAATTTCCATGAAGAGTGCGTGATGTGTATATATATATATGTATAATATATATATATATACATATATGTATATATATATATGTATATATATATATGTATATATATATATATATGTATATATATATGTGTGTGTATATATATATGTATAATATATATATTATACATATATATATATATGTATAATATATATATGTATATATATATGTATATATATATATGTAATATATATATATATATATGTATATGTATATATACATATATGTAATATATATATATATATATGTATATGTATATATAGAGAGAGAGAGGGAGATCTTGTACTTCACTGTCTCAAATATGCTTGGGAAAAGACTTCAGTTGTCTTTGATTGTCTTTGCAGGGAAAACATCTGCTTGCCAGTCCCTGGGCTAGTTTCAGACTCAAAAAACAGAAATGTATAGAAATGTCTGATGCCAACTCGTTCTCTTGATCTTTCAAGAAATTGACAACATGTTTTTCAAAGCCATTCTCACGCCTAGGCCAGGCATTACCTTCAACAGATACCTTGAGAAGCTCAGCAGCTTCACAGCGTACGATGAAACGGCAAGAAATGCAACATGCAAAGCATCATCGAATGCAACATGTCGGATACATTCTCTCGTCTGTTGTCTTGGCATTGCATGCCTTTGACTAACTGGCTGTAGGCAAGCAAACTCATCCGCAGGATAATGTAATGTCCGGACACAAGCTCTTGTATTTTTGCTGACTCAAAGCGAAACAAAGGCTCATACTGTAGGCCCTGATAGAACTTCTCCTGGGCATGTCGCAAAGACTCGAATCTGCTTCGTGCCAACACCGGCACATCCGATTCTGCTCGAACCCTGCCATTGCCAGTGAATACAACAGAATCAAAGCCGTGTTGATTCAAATTTGATTCTCGTTTCTTTTCTCAACGTACCTGCTGTCGAACAAAACAGCCATGCACTGAACATCCTGAACAAATCTCAGCTTCGGGCGTAAGCTCCATCGCGATCGCCGCGATCTTTCAAGTCCTTTATCACAGCACGACTGAACGGACATGACAAACAAGAAGGAATTACTTTGCGCCACTGGGAGTCAAGAACGACATCTCCAGGTTTGGCTAAGCCACCAATCAGATTTTAAGCCTGAGCGGCAGCCCATCAAGCCTCAACCGACTTCGGAAACCTGTTTATAAGAATTTAGCCATAGCGCAGTCTTCATCAAATCTATGATGATCGACAGAACAGAAAGTGCCACATTCCAGCACGCAGCTGCAAAATGGATCAAAATTGCTCATTGCTCAGGCTCGTCCTGACCACGCTGAACCAGCTCCTCTCCCTTGATGATGAGCTCTTGTAGCTTTGCATCCGCTGTGACCTTGCAACAACTTGCAACAATTTGCAGCGCCTTGCATGGGCCTTGCATGGGCCTTGCAACAAGATGGTGCAGGTGGCTCAGCTGGCCACCCTCGGCCACAGACGATGTGACCGTGTGACATCGTGTGACGATGCTCGAAACAGCCCTGCACTGAGCCCTCTGCCTCTGCTGCCATGGCCGAGACCTGGATTGCGCTTGAGACTGAAAGAAATCAAAGATGAAATCGATACGAATCGTGATACGAATCGAGATACGAATGATTTGCGAATGATGGATGTTTTGATATGTTTTGTACCATTCTGGACTCCAGCTTCGTTTCGCATGGAAGGTCTCTTTTCAACGCAAGGTTCAGACAGATCAGACATGGAGTCATTTACACGTCTTGCACTCTGCAGTAGTCTACGTGACAACTGTTCTACCGCTGACCGTTTGGGTTTTAAGGTTCCAAGCCGATCCCATATTCGGTGGCGCGGCAGCTGCCGATTCCTTTTCCTTGGTGCAGAATGCGCCTCTGACCCGCCCAGGTATTTGAATCCAGTCAAGTCGCCGACAAGAAAAAAAGTACCCCTTTTAGCCTTTTGGCATCTTTCTAGACCCATCAAACGGTGGAACTTGATGTTGCCTGCCCGGCAAGCAGAACCATGCTTGAGGATCGAACGCGTCTTCTTCTCCTGGACAAAGGCATCAAGAAAGGTGAAAGCTGGCCAGAGTTGCTACATACAGAAGTCGACAACTCAAAGTCACTCGGCCAAGGTTACAAGGCTTGTACAATTGAGGCACCAAGGGGTTGGATCTATTCAAGGCAACTTAGAAGTAATTCACGTAGGTCTGATGCAACGACGCAACGCATTAAATGAAATTGAGGTTCCATCTGCAATCTTTAAGAGCCATGGGATGCCATGGGTCACAAATCCAAACATCAATCCGACATTTCCAGGACTAGCCTGCTCCTGGAGTGCTTCCGCTCAGGTGCCCCAGGAGGGGGTGGACCTGCCATTCTCGTGTCACTATCTTATAGAGGCCCTATGTAGGCTGTAGGCACAGTAGGCTGGAAACCAACAAAGCTCAAGGTTCAGCCCGTGCGCATAGCATAGCTTAGCATACCTGATGTGTACCTGATGTCTACCTGATGTCTCCTGATGTCTTCTACCTTCATTGTCTCCGGACGCCTGGTGGACCATAGCCTGGCGGCCGCCATCCCCAAGGCATTGGTGCAGGTGCTCCAGGCACCGGTGGTCGATGCCTGGGACGATATCCAGAAATCATCAGCAACATGACATGATGACATGATGACATGACTCGTGAACACGACATGACACGTTTTGACACGTTTTGCTCATGGTGTTTTGGAGATGTCAAAAACATTTTAGTTTAGACTATGCCACAACCACCTGCAATGGCCCCATATTTCATGTCAGTGGGTTTGCCCGTCACCACAGCTCCACTACTGCGCCAAATACTCCATACTCTTTTTGGATCTCACAGTGTATCTAAGACTTTGCCATGTTCACCATGACCGTATTGACTAAGTTTCATCTGCATCTGACTGGGAGTGACGGACGGTGCATAAGGATCCCTGTAGTAAGGCCAAGGTGGTGGGCGCCTCATTCACAGAGACAACTGATGACAGAAACATGAATTGAGAATGTGGTGTAAGGCTGCTTGCTTTTGAATGAAAAACTAGGTCAAAGGGCCTAAAGACAGACTGCCGAGACAAGCTCAGTTCACACAGCATACAGGCAAACATTTTGTCAAGCCGTACGAAAAAACAAGGCGCCAAAACATCAAAATTGTATTAGTTCTTCGAGAATATGCCAAAAATCTACGGTCCGAACGGCCCAGGCGGCGCCATAGACCAGCCAGTGGTTGGCGTCGACCAGGCAGGTCGCGGCTGGGCCAGAGGCGGAAAAAAATTCGAAAGCCGAAGCACGGGCAAAAACATGAAGGTCAAATGAGACGAAATGATTGAAATGATGTAAAATGAGGAAAAACATAAGAAGGATAAAGAGCGTTTGACTGGCTGGTTGTCAGGACAAAGCACTTTTCTAGCTGGTGACTCCCACTGATTCGTGCTCAACTCGCGCTGCAATCTACGATTTGTCTCAGACTTTAAGTTTCTGGAACCGACAAGCACAACAAAGCTTGTCAATTCCAATCCTGGTTTGTAAGGAAGAAGCTCAACAAATGTGTCACGGTGCCAAAGTGAAAGCTTGCAGCTTGTAATCGACCAAGCCAACAAGACACTGATTGGGTTCTGTGTGTGAGCAAGAATGTAGTAGAGCCAACTGGGTTTGTGATGGTTTGTGTCTATGCCAGCCTTCCCATCAGTCTCAGAAAAATATATTATGAATCATTGCTTCACCTTGCCCTGTTCACCATACATGTCCATACATGTCCATACATGTCCATACAGTCCATACACCATGCCCAGTACCTCTTGGGGCGGACGGAAACTGCTGCTGCTTCCGCCCTCCTGAGCCACATCATTGTGGGGATCTTGTTTGGCAAGCCTCATCAAATCTATCAAAGCTGGGAATATGCAGGTTTAGTCAGGAAACTCATCCAGCTAGCTGATGTAGGACTTCTTTCATGACCAGTGCAGTTTGGAGCACTGTGCGGCTCGGTCAACGCTTGATGAGACTTATCTTAACAGCCCCATGACACGAATGGTCCTCTCCAAGCTTGTCTCCACGCACACGATCATGGAAGCCCTTGCATGTCTGGGTAAGCTCAAGCGCAGATAACCAGAGAGTGATGACTGAAGACGGAATTGTACTTTACAACCCCAAAGCTCTATATCAAGGAGCTCAAACCTGGACCTGGGAATACCTGGAATATCATTACTGTGGATATATCAACAATAGGACAAGATGGAGCAAGTTCTTCCAAATGTTCGAATGTGCAGGAGAATATCACCAACAACAAATGGTCACACAGAGATGACTCGACTGGAGGAAAAAAGTTCATAATCAGAGGAGCCAAAACCAAGGACAAAGTCCTCTTCCTGCGTCGTACTGCAGTGAATTGAGCAAAGCAACGCCAAAGATCCCATCGCAACATCTGGGTATATAATGGTCTATATAAAAATGCGTTCAGTTGCCTACGGCCACTGCCAAAGTCTGCGCCTGTACAGCTGTAGACAGCGCAGCATGGATCTCCTCGTGCCGCCAGGGAAAGTTCTGGGAAACCACTGACAATTGACAAATCTCATTGACACACGGACAAATCTAAGAAGTGAAGAGTCAATGAGTCAATGCAGTTTCTCTTCGCTTCACTCTAAGTACATGCCTTAAAAGCTGCACCGAGTTTTAGCCGCATCATACATTGCATCAATGAACCCAGAGAAAGCCCCTCTTCTTCAACAAAATCAAGCTTGTTTCAATGTTGACAATCTCATTTTAAACCCTCACACATGCTGAAGCGAGAACATCCATTGCTGCTTGTTCCTGCCTGCAACTGCTTGGCCGTACAGGTGGCCACAAAGTGTACCTTGATTGGGAATGGCCGCTGCAACATTCAGTTTCCCTCTGCTCATATTCCCTCTCTCATTCAAATCCCAAAGAATCTCAATGTGACCAGGATAGATGCATGGAACAGTACCCAAACAATCAACATGTCTGGGCAGAATCGTGATCAAAAATATACATATTCTATCGTTTTCTGATCGTGATTCCAGAATCTAGATCCAAGCAAACTAAATCAACTGGTGCATGGAGCCGTTTGGCCTGCATCATACGTTCGCCACATAGTTTTTAAGTGTATTCCGTGCATTAGCATCCATCGACCATCCTTGTCGCTCCTTCTGATCCCCTACCCACTGTATCCCATTGTCGCCTGCTTTCCTTGTGGTGCAGGAGCAGCTGGATCTTTGGGTGGCCACAACCGACTCCTAAGCAAAATTGGGTCAAGCTGCTGCTACTCTACCCTGGTCGGCCACTCTCTATCCGCAGTGTATCCCTGTGATTCCCTAAGCACACATCCATCACTTCCCAAAAGATACGGCTACACTATGCGTCAGCCAAGGCACTGCATCCACACATCTCGCACTTCGCAACCCTCCAACAAGTGGGAAAAAATTCCTCAGCGTGGCCATTGAAGCCGTGTCTTGCGTGCCTACCAAGTCTTCTGTGTCTGCTGTATCTGCCATTTAAGCTTCGGCTTTCAACAAATAAGTTGTCAGGTTGTTCATGGAAAAATGCAAACCTGATGCTATCTGCTGCTTGTGTTTGCTCCGAAAACTCCTGCACATCATCCTGACCGTCAAGGGACGCCCATCGTTGCTCGCCAGCGTGCTGTGGAGATTTGGGCCATAGGCCCCTCGCAAAGCACGCTCAGATTGAGACCACCAGGCTATCACATCTCCCTCCTCAGCATCTTGCTCTGACCTCAATGAAACAACATGAAACATGGAAGAATTTATGCGAAGAATTACTGAAAGCGTCAAAAGAGACTCACAGCATCAACGGCAACATTGAAACCTCATACTGACTCATACCAGTATTCAACATGTCATGTCGATCAGGTCACAAAATTGCATCCTACATTCTAAGGCTCCAGCGCTTGTGCTTGAATGCAGTTTTCTGCATGCCGATGCGAAGTGAAGCGCACATAGCCCTTGGCATTGAGCTTACGGTCCTGGGCCCACTGCAAGTTGAAAGATCCGAAAACGAAAGAAAAGTTGAGAAGAGTGCGTGAACAAGTCCACCCAGCTTCGTGCACTTATTCCATACGATGTAATTAGGCAGGGCATACAAAATCACCATTGTTCCAAATAGGCTAAGGAGAGTGAAACTAGCAGAACGACTCCTTCTGCGATTTGCCAAGGCACAACATCTCGAAGAAGGAACACTTCCTCGATCTGTCCGAAGCCTTCAAGCCATTGACGAAGTTGATCTTCACTGAAATCCTTGACTCACAAGAGGTTTGTCATCTTTGTTGTTTCAATTGACTCGGCATGACTCAAACTATGACATACTCCAAGGATCTCCAAGCCTACTTGAAAGCTACTGCTCAAACACGTATCATGAACTTGAGACTTCGCACTGGCACTTGTTACGGGCAAGACTTGTGCCTGTCCTTGATCGGCAGCCCCGTCATGAAGACTTCTCTGTCCTGGAACCCACACTTTTCATTAAGTCATGCTTCTTGCCGCTGTCTGGTGCATTCACACGGAACAAGGCTAAATCTGAATCGGTCCAAATGCCAAACTGTAGCAACTAAAATTGTGCTTGTCAGAAAATGTACGGCAAGCATTTAAGTCTGCCAGCTAAAATCGGCACATATCGGCACTCGCTCTGACATTGATGCTATGCAGAGGGGTCCGTGCCTCATTGTCAGGTTTGACGTCCGGTTTCTTCGGCATTTTCAGCTCATCCAAGAAAATTGTCCGCCGCACTGCCCTGCCACCGCAAGCTTGGTGGGCATTGAACCAGTGCTTTACAAAACAACGAAAGACAGAAAAATACACCATGCACCAAAAGTATCAAGAAATGTATAGAAATGCGCCAATCTTTTTTGCACCTCAGCTTTCAAGAAAGTGAGTTCTGTGCCGTCCGTGCCTTCTGCCACCTAAAGCATCACCAAATAGCTCGCAAGAGACCACGCATTCCTGAAGAGATGAATTCCGATAATCCGCCATCACATTCCGGAACAGTTTGTTGCAATTTTCAAACTAATCTGGAACAGTATCATCTTTCAGTTGGTGCCCATAAAGGACTGGAGCTGCGGATCGTTTGAAGCTGTGCAATTTTTACAGGGATATCAGTACAGCAGAGTAGGAATCTGTAGAACTCAGTATCAGAATGTATCAGATGTATCAGTACGTAGGCCAAAGTGAAGAGACGCGTTCCCACAATGTCCAGCCTCAATGAGCTCTCCATCACCAACCTTGGTGTTGTGCAGCTGCTCGACGGCCTGCGAAGAGGCCGAAGTGAAGGCTGCGAAATTGTAGCAGACTTCAACTCACTTCACCCGAGTGTACATTCCAAGAGTTCAGTCTCATTATGTCTCATTCATCATCATTCATGCATCATTCATCGTCATTCGACATTTGTTGAACTTCGGACTTCGGTTTTTTTAAGCTTGATCTTAACTTTGAGCTCTTTCGCCATTCTAGAAATGGAAAGGCAACCCCAGCCTTTGCCATGTTTTCCCGATTCTTCAACTCCACATACGCCATGCGCTGACCAGTCGAATCTACCACAAAGCGCACAGCACCAACACCACCAAATAGCGCAAATACCAGGCGAACCTGAAGACGGAATTGCTGCGCAGCAACTTCAAACAGGTCGCTTCTGTGAGCATGATGCACAATTACCAGCAAAGACACTCAGAGACACAAACCAATTCATACACTGTACGTACAGCATCATATACTACGAAATCATGTAGTATTCCAACTGTTTACGGGGTGACAAGCGTGTATGTCGATGACATAAGATTTACGTAGGACCCCTAAATGGATCTATATGGCGGGGGGAGGTGGCTTAATTACTGCAGCCCCTTACTCCAGGTTCCTTACCCATCTTACACCTGTGATCATAGGAAGGAAATTGTTTGGCATTCAAGAAAGTGTCTGGTGCTGATTTATGATTTAGTAAGAAAACCTCCTTTAAAGTTGAAATTAAACTGGTCCAAAGGTTGGTCCAGAGCATCTTGTGGGCAAGGGAATGACCAAAAATAGGACACAGGGACATTCGTGACGCTTCCAGGCTCCGGCCTGTTGTTCGCGCCAGCTCCTAGGGAAGCCCTTCACCATAATGCAGGGAGAAGTCGGTTTAAAGTTGGAAGCCTCGAAGGACCAGGACAAAGAAAATAAAGAAAGCAGGCTTTTGCAAAGAACTATTGGAACTACTTTAGGAAATTTACCTTATGCATATATTTTATGACAATATATATATATATACTAGTATATATATATATATATATCGATATACATACATACTTTATGCATAGTTTTGCTCTGGTCTGGCCAAAAAAAGGAAAACAAGGTCACTGAGCAGCCCATGTCATCAGTCGCAACGTAGCCAAGTTGCTGTGGATTGACCACTGAAAGAGCTTGGGTTGGAGAGTGCTTCCTGTCTCGTGCAAGCAATGCTTGCCAAAATCGTGAGAGTGAGTGACGTCTTTCACAATGGTAGACTCTGAGAGTCTGAGCGATTTCGCTGCAGTCAGATTTTCCCACGCAACTACGATGGGTGGGCTCCATCATGCAGTGTGGACTTTTTCGCAAACCACATCGAAGGGAGTCAATGAGCGTCGCAAAACTGGATTGTATGTTGCAGATGCTAAACTCTGAAATTGATTGAAATTCTCCACAAAATGCATCTGTTGTAGTGCAGCACTACCACATAGATTCTCTGTCTGCCAATTACGGACCAAGCCTCTATCAAGGCCTGCAAGCGGGCCTTTAGCTTCTCAATGTTACCCTGCCAAGCTGCAAACTTAGTACGATGCAATTGCAATCCTGGTCCTGCAACCTCTCTTCAAGGCAGGAAGGTACTAAAACGAATCGTGAATCTAAACCGCTGCACTTAAGGAATTGAATCGGTTTGGAACCGGCAAATAAAGAACCGTTTTGAATCGAACCGTCTTGAATCGAACCGGACTAGGAGTCGCATGCAGCAAGAATCGATTCAGACATGAACCGGATTTGTTTCGAATCGAATCGTTCCGAATCGAACCGGTGCACGAACCGAATCGATACGAATCGCGGACCAGTAGACCAACAGTCACGTAACGATATTGAAAACAATTGATCAAGAACTACAACTTAGCAGTACTGCTTCTATCATGTTCTTTTTAATGCGAAAAGTTAATCTAGGCTTTCATTTCAATTCCACGCCCCTGCGGCCGCTGTTTCTCTAATATACTATGTGTGTGCAAATATGGAACCGGGATGTATAGAATCGACNTATAGAATCGACACACGTGAGGAACCCCTTAGGAATGAACTTACTCCCCGAAGGAACCGAATCGCTGCGAATCGAAACGGTGCAAGAATCGCGGACGGAAGAATCGAAAACCCATTCTTTCCAAATCAATTCTTTATATAAGGAACCGAACCGAAATCGCCAAAATCGAATCGGTGCCACCCTGTCAAGGGCTCAATGCATGACAGGCAACTTCTTTCCATGCGAACAGCTGCTATGTCCTGGTTGCTCTATGATTATGATTGGTACTACGAAAAGCTAGCAAACATTCGAGAAAGGTCGTCACATGTCAAGAGCAAGAGGACGAGGAGTAGGAGGAGGAGACAAGGTAAAGAAGTGCTGAATTCATTGTGTTGACCAAACAAAGCAGCCCTCCAAGCCAAGGGCCTCTCTATGCAAGTAGCAGCAGCATTTCTGTACATGGATCTGATTTCACGAAATTGTGCCTGGCCTCCGCGAAAACTGCAAAGGTCAATGGCCCTTGCACTAACGCAGAGGATGCCCACTTCGCACCCTGTGCTGAGCGGCCACCTCCCAGCAGAAGAAGCCTGCAAGTCTCACTGCAAGTCTTAGCAGGAGCTTCAAATCTGTATTCTGAGAAGGGACACATTTGGTTCAATCTGTATTGTCCATGTTCCAAGCTGCATGGGGAACGGGTTCGGTTCAAATGGATTTGGTTGTGTCTACAAATTACCCCACGCAAACGCAAGTAAGCTGGGTTTTAAAAAAATGTACATCACGAAACAATACCAATCGTTGTACACATCTTTGTAACCATGTAATAACAAACGAGTCAATACATGCGTAATATATCTGTGCGTGTGTGTGTGTGTCTGTGCGTGCAAACAAGCAGTGGCATCTTTGTCGCTCAAGACACACTGTCTTTGACGTAGCAATGGGAGTTGCGGCAACACATTGAGACTCTTGAGACGCAAGATGTCAAGAAATTCCAGTAGATAAATCCTTGTTGTTCTGTTTCAATACAGTACCACATTGCTGATGCCAACACAGAAAGAGCACAATGCTCTCGGCGCCAACTGGACCTTGTGAAGCCGCATTCAATGGCGATGGGTTCCTCAGCCACTGATCAAGTCGAATGAAATTGAAATGGTAGAGGCAACCTTCACTGGAGTAGAAATCTACAGGCGCAACAGAATCTATAACATTGCATGCCGGTAGTATTTACTATACCGGTGTCTTTTGTTTCGCCCCTCATGCAACAAGCCTGTACAATGCAAACATAGTTAGCTGTGGCTTTGCACTTTGGGTCGTTTAATCTCTCTCCCTGTCCTTCACAGCATCATATCGCTGCAGAGTATGTTTGGAATTTAATAGGGTTAATGGACATTCTGTAAAAGCTACCTGCCACATCTGCCTCATCTGCCTCAGAGTTTGCTGCACATCATGCAAAACTGGGATCCCCTACAGCCTGTGCTTGCAGAGCATCAGATAGGTTGGAATTTTGTAACCTCTGACTTAAGAATCACAGGTCATACAAGGTGAAGAGGAACTGGTGCAGTAGACTGACTGCAACTGTTGCGCTTGGACTTGCCAAAAAATCCAAAGTACATCTCATATTGCTACTGGCAGGTCTCACCAACGTCTCGCCTCTCGGAGAGTGACCAGTTGCCCTGCACTCCGCCTGCAATCGTCATGGCCACAGTAGAAAGCATTTTTTTTCAGCTTGCTCAACTTGCTCAAAACTCAGAAACTCTGAGAAGTTTGCCATGCTTTGCTCATCTTTGATCCCAAGGCATTGGATTTAACCCCACTAATGCAACCGTTGTTCACTTACGTACTGGCCTTGGAGCGCTTTGGGTAAATTCAAAGCATTTTCATGATCGCTAATGAACGGATATGAATCGAATATATTGTGCAATACAAGACAGAATCTCAAGAATCAGAATAAATCAAAACAATATTGGGTTGGAAGTTGGATGGTGGCACATGGAACGTGTTGAAACGTGTTGAAACGTATTGAAACGTGTTGGAATGTGTTGGATACCGTCCTTGCCGTCCTTGCCTTCCTCTTCCTCCTCCGCAAAGGCGGCCAAGAGACCCACAGCCTCTTCGTGTGAAGAGAAGCGCACCCAGCCCTGCACCGTCGGCAGAATTGCGTAGAATCCATAAATAAAAACCCCGGCCGTTCAAAATTCATGCGCTGCCGCTTTAGCGCTAAAGCCGCTAAAGGTCAAGGCTTTTCTTGGGAGACAGTTGTATGAGAATGTTGGCCAGAGGTAAGCTTTCTTATGTAAGAAAAGAATCAAATTCAGACTATCCCGAGTCGTCTATCGAAAACGAAAATGGAATGTTGTTTTGAGATGTTGGGAGAATCTTTTGCCTCCAAATACCAATAAGCCCTGGATGCAAGCCCCTTTTCAGAGGACATGCTTGCTTCCTATTTCATGAGTTTCGAACAGTGCTGCAATTGATTATTATGTTGCAACCAACACTTTCAGACTTGGAATATCTGAAAAAATCATTGTGGCTTGAATATGTTTTATATTTTGTTATTTGTTTAAATATTGCTTCAAATGCAGTGTGGAAAGGGGGTCCCCTGGTCCTTCAACTGCTGGATATATTCAAGCTGAAAGAGTCCTGCCTTGCCGTTGAGCTCTGTGCTTCCTGGATCCTTCAAGAACCCGGCTCCTTCAGGATGACCAAAGCCTACCAGGAAACCCAGTATCTTCATGCAGGCCCAGGGCAAATAGGGCAAGTATGTGTTCAAGATTGTTCAAGGATGTGTCTATCGTAACCCTTTAAAGTCACCACTGACTCAGCCCTAGCTTATCGCCGATAACCAATAGAAACGTTGCTTAGGAAGCGTTGGATGGGAGGGTGGAATCTGAATCGTCGTCGTCCATCTCTGTCTTGGTTCCCATCGGGCTGAAAATTTGGAAGCTTATTCCACAACCCGATCCAGCACAAAAAGCAACAAACCGAGGATCCATATGTTCTGAGGTGCCGAGGTACGGACGGTTTGAACAAAGGCTGGCAGCTGGCTGTCACGAAGTCTCTAGAAGGTCTGTGAGGTCTGTTCTATCAGAACTTGCAAAAGTTAGTGGCCCCTGCCTTGAAGCCATTCTCGAAGCTGGGTTTCAGTGTAGTCCTAGCAGTTGGGCTTACGTTGGCCATGTTGTCAATCGGTCAATGACGGTCAATGTCTTGCAAATCAAACTTTTCTTGCATTCACTCATCAGAATGGTGATGCCAGTTTGCAGGCGTTCTCACTTCTGCGCCTTGCTCCCTACATACTATCTGAAGTAGGCAATGAAAAGAAAACGGTCGAATCCTGGAGTGGCCACTAAACCATGCCAAAGCATACTAAACCATACCAATGTTAAACCACTAAACTGTTGAGTAATCAGTGTTTGGGTTTATCTGGTGTCTCTGCCTCTCCAACATCTTCGCCCCACCACTGCCCTGCACTCAATATTTCACCCAGTTCTTTGGCTGTTGGCGCTCCGAGTATAGTGCAACTTGCACATGTTGAAAGATGCTGAAAGATGTTGAGTAGGCATTTTGGAGTTGGCGAAGAGAGAAGGCTTGAGGCCTTGGGCCTGAGACAGTGCCCTCATGGCATACACATAGTCGCATAGCATACATTGTTATACTACATCATGACCTCAATCATGGAATACCATTGCACCCTCGTCGCGAAAATGAAACTTCACATATATTTACAGTACATCAAAGGCCAAGATCGTTCAGCGAGTGGTACAGTATGACAGCATGTCTGGTTGACAACGACGTGAAGCTTTTGGATGCTTGCGGAATTGTTCCAGTTGGCAAAGGAGATGGCACCAGTCGTCCATCACGACCTGCTTCAAATTCTTCAAGATGCGATGGTTCGGGAAGAGGGCCTCCGTTGTGATCAAGTCTTCAATATAGGCTTCAATATTCTTCAATCCTGCAGGCTACGGAAACTGTGGTCAGGGTCATCAGAGTAAGGAAAATGTGAAGCACTGAAGCACCGGTCATTTTCCCAACTTCCAAATAGTTCCAACACGTCCAAAACGTTGCCTATCGTTGCCTGTTCCTCTACCAAGTCCGACGTCAATTTGAATGCAGTCCAAGGTAAAATGCCGCCGTCTACATTATCTAATCAAATGGTCAAATGGTCAAATGGTCTTGCTGTGGATTACGTTTGATTCGGTCCTTCAGGTCCCCAGGTCCACATAGATCCAAATAGGTGACTTCTACTACGACAGGGATGTGGTCGGATGGGAAATATTCTGATGGCAAAGCAGTGCTCTCTCGCAAACGTTCCAATGGTGGTGGATCGAAGGTCCGCGTTGCACGCAGGCATCTCTTATCAATTAGAGTGTAGTCCAAGCATTCCTCGCACGAAAGATTCGCAAGAATATGTTGGATTCTCAAAATATATCCTGCCCCTTTGGAGTGCTGTTCTCCTGCAACAAACATCGACTAATCTGAAACAAAGTTTTTCTATAGGTCAGAATAAAAAATTGATCCTTTCTGGTGACTATTCCGGCAAACTCTCACTCCCCTTCATTCTCGAGACCTATAGTGGGAAAAATCGTGAGACCAAAAAGGATCAAGCCTTGGACTGGCATCTGACCCGGAACACGCACTTTTGAGATCTGAGAGTATGAAAGGAATGGGTTGAGGCAACATGACAGCGCGAAGATGCACAATGCCGTCGGGGATTGAAGCCCCTTTTGAATCACAGAGATGTTTGTTGTCACAGTCGTCATCACCATCCCCAGAAAAAAACAAATTGCCATGAGTGTTGGACAGCTGACACTGCCAACATATGAACTCTTCACCACAGGACTCAACTTGGTTCTTGGGGCAAACGAGGACAGAAAATGTCATCAGTCCAGTCTACAGTTGGCTGTCAAAGACTTCATTCAATGGGTTCTCCTGGAAATCTCCAGTGAAGTTGGTGACTTCGATGTGATCATTCCTCAGTTCAAACGCTGTCAGGCTTTGTTATAGTTCTATCGCATGTTTTGGTGGCTACAAGTTTGCATTTCACCAATATGAATTTGAAATTCGCTCTGTTCATCCTCTCTGTATCTATCAACGAAGCTTGTCTACATTGGCAATTGTTGGTATCATGTCCGTGGTCTATACGTGAACCGTGCTATCCTCGACCAGAGGAACATGTGGAACTGAAAGGGAAATTCCAAGCTTCGGGTCTCGCAGCAGCCAAGGAAGCTTCAGCTCCAGTGCCAAAGCCTGCAACCAAAATTCAAGGTTTCATCATGTCCCAGGTCTTCATTTTATGTGTAAAAAATAAACAGAGGAAAAAATGAAAATTGAGGACAAAAACACGGATGAGGACATGTACTCTTTGCGCTTTGGTGACTCTTGTCATATATATCATACATATGTATGTATATATATATATATATATTACACATCCTTGCCATATTACACAACTAGGTTTCCTCAAAACTTACGTCTTGGGGTCCCTCCTGAAGGCAAAGGGGCAGGTCTAATTTCTCAAAATCAACCAAAACCCTGATTCTGAGTCAAGCCAACTAGATCAAGTTAGTTTGTCAACTATCCAAATCCACATGAATTTGGTCTTGCGATGTCTTGAAAAAATCCCAAGTCTCTGGCCAATAGATATCTTTCACTTTTACCTCAAGCAAATTCAAAGACGTCCAGCTGGAGACTGCCTGAACCCCTTTGCTGCTGAAGCTTTCATGCCATGCATTCAAGCCTGAGCTTCTCGGCTTTGCACAGAAAAGTGCAGATGGATACACCATGGCTACAATTCCTCCAAACATGTCCTGCCGATTCCTGCCTATTCCTGCCTCTTTCAAACGAAGTTGAAAAAAAAGTTGTTTTCTTTTAGCATCAATTTAGAAAACTCCTGTATATTTCTGTACTGTGTTTTCCCGGATCGGATCCCCGGCGTCAGAGGATCAGAGCAGCAGCTAAGGTACCCATCCCTTCACATAGCGGGCAGGTGCCGATGCCAAGGACGTTGCCTTTGTCTTCACAACAAATGCACGTTGTGCGTTCTTCTTCTCGCATCCATGTGGAGTGCTGCCAATCCTCAAGAGGTTTGAAATCACATAGAATCAAGCACGTTCAAGGACAGGTGGGACAGGGAGGAAACAAACAATGCAAAACATCGCATCCAGTCGACATCAATTGGCATCAAGCTGGCTGTCAGGCTAAAGCGAGACAAGTCTCTGAGTCATCTGCGTGAATGATGCCATCACGGATGAGGCGATAGGCGGCTTGAGGAGGCTCGTCCTGCAGTATGCTGCCCTCCGTGTGACATGTCCATGTGATGTCTTGCTCGTTCTTGTTCGTACAGCATCCCCTTGGTTGTTTGCTTTCAAATCTTAAGCGGGAAGCTTTTAAACTCTGCAAAGCTCTGGGTTGCAACGATCTTGAACATTCCTGCAGTTGACATGTTTGCAAAGAATGCCTGCAAAGAGGCAAAGACCAGGTGGAACAGGAATCTGGTCAGAAAACGTGCATCCATTGTTCCCAAAACAGCCCAAATCAAAACATAGATGAATAAAGGTTCGCTTCTCATCTACAGCCTCTACCTTATCCACAACGCAGACCTTTTTTGCAGCCAATGCTGCATGGCAAAATGATTGGAGGAGTGTTCGAACGCTGACAGGGACCAATCCAAACACTTCACCTTGATATCTCCCTTTCCCTCGCCTATCCTCTCCTTGTCTCTAGGTCCAAAGTTGCCCTTCCGAGCGTTGAGGTCCCCGAGCACCACGAGAGCCACGGGTTGGCCTGCAAACTTTTGCCACAAAGTGCAGAAGCTGAGCCACAGTTTCCGCTCCGACTTAAGTTCTTAAGAAATTGCACACAGACAAAGAGCCAAACAAGCAAGGAAGCGAACAAACGCCAGCCCCTGAAAGGCTTCTTCACACAGTGTGTTGCATTCTAATTATTCTAATTCTACGAATGACTAAAATCGAAGTAGGTGGGACCACGCTATACTGCATGAAATGACATTCCGAACATTCCTTTACAAAGCGTTATATCGCCCCGCACATGATTCGGTGGTAGCATTGAATTGAACCACCACAGGATATGGCAGGCAGGCGAGTACATGTCAGTGCAGCAAGTCGGACTACTGGAGCGAAATGAATCACAGCGTCGCAGAACGTTTCATCGCATGGCATACAACTGCATGCAGTTCCAGACCCTTACAGACCCTTACAGACCCTTACAGACCCTTACAGGCCACTGTGTCCCATTGGATGCCCTTACCTATGCATCAGCATTTGCCAGTAAAACACCTGGCCGATTTAAGCATTTTTGGATATCATTGACTGCATTAGTTTGCATGCGGTTTTAAATACCGAACATAATGAAGAAAAGCATCTTATTCTTAGTCTATCCGATCTTTTCACATCATAACTTTGCACATGCATTCGGTATCCTTTCCCCCAGCACATGCCTTCAGATTCAGCTTGTGTTGCTGCTTGCGCTAGAACTTTCAGAAGGCTATAGAGCTGGAGCAAGCGTATGTGGTTACCCTTTGGATGGTAGTACCTCAGATACCACTAGATTAGACCACCCTGCGCACTCAGCATATGGAAATGCATGCAATTCCAGAAAACTGGAGGGCATGTGTATAAAAAAAGAATCGAAGCGGGTCCATGTTTCTGTCGTCAGACACTGAGATGTAGCTGCTAGACGGACGTACTGATAGCAGTAGCGAGGGAGCCTGGTTCGCAAGAATTCAAAGACAATCGAATTGCTGGCTGATTTTGATGCCTTTGGTACTGGTATTGTCTTTGGTAACATGTTGAACAGTTCTTCAGGTGACAAGTGCTGGTTCATCTGCTTCAAGCTGCAAATGAGTGTTGGCCACTAGCAAGAGGCGATCTTCCTGCAGATCTCTTAGAAGCACGGCTTGCGCCACAGCTGTCATCTTGTCTAGCAACACTTGGGTAGGATGCCCCTCCAGCGCTCGCAATTCCTTGTCGTCCTGAGTTTGGTCATTTGGTAGATTTAAACTGCACATGAGATGGCATTTTCAGAACTGTAGTATCTATGACACTCTCCCCTATCTCTTATGGGCCAGGTGCTTCTCAAAGGCTGATCCCTTTAGAACACTTTCTACTCCCATCCAGCTTCTCTTTGCTCTAGCAGTCAGGACTGAAAAAAGGGTGAGCCCCTGAATCCCTGCAGAAACAATGACCAATCCTATAATCCTTGTGGCCACACATACCTTCCGACGAGTTTCCAGCCCTGGCAACTTTCCACTCAAGCACCACTGCATCTGGTCCTTGCATCATGCAGAGTGCCAGGGATACTGTGAAACAATAATGCAGGCGTACTGTCACAGTCGGCGTGGGCTGACTTCCTTGTCAGTCTCGACATCGATTCAAACTCAAACCTTGTACGACGCTCTTGCCACTCATCCCATCAGTCAAAAGGCATCTACCCTTGTTCAACCGGCTAGTAGACATGTGTTCTGGCCAGTTCTGGCCTCGCATTGAAATCGTGAGCTTCGCCACAACAATGCGCATCCATCCAAGCTAGCCCCGGTTTTCCTTGTTGATTCAACGTGCAAAATTCAGAGTTCTGATGTACTGATACAAACATACATTAACTGTTCTGATTCAACCAATTGCGCATCTCTACGGTTCTTCACCATTGGACATACAGTAAACACCATGAGAACTGCAGATGATAATGTCAAAGTGCTTCAGGTGTGTATGCTCCCAGCCCAACGTCGTCATAGGTCGCAACACCGCCAGCTGTGTTGTATCAACCTCTTGCAATCCCACTATGTCAGCATCTATCTTCAACAGGTCTCGCAAGATCCTCTGCCGCCGGGGTCCAGCCGACAAGACGTCTGCAGCGCAGTAGTAGAACATATCTCTCTTCGCTTGCTTTGTCGAAGCAAATGCATCTGCCAAAACATTATAGGTTGAGATGCGAATGTCTCGAGTTGCCCGAGGCGTTGAGAAGGCAGTCCAGCGAAAGTCATCTGGTGGCCCTGCGATCACAGGATTGCTGACTTGACCTGAGAGCACAGTGGGGCCAGTATTGGAAAGCACCTCGAAACTTTGAACCCCTTGCACCAAGGAGGAGACTAGGAAGAGACTACCTTGGAACCATGGATCACACTTGCAAGAATGATCTAGAATTACTGAGACGCTATTTTTTTGTGTCGCAAAGTTTCCTCCTGTGCTAGCCGGTAGCGCTAGAGACACGAGTCTTGGTTTGGAACAACATGATCCCTCTTGACCAAACAGATCCAAACACAAGCAGTAGCATTTCGGAGGACTCTACCATACTGTACCCATTCCTCTCCGCTCTGTTGAATTTCACCATGACCTTCTGCAGTCCACCCTCTTCCGCATCTTTACCAATATCTATGTATATATATATATACATAGATAGATTTATTAGTTTCAAGAATACACACATTTATTTTGATAGATAGATAGATAGATAGATAGATAGACAGACAGATAGATAGATAGACAGGCAGACAGATAGATAGATAGATAGATAGATGGATAAATTAGATTAGATTAGATTTGATTAGGTTAGATTAGGTTAGATTAGGTTGGATTAAATAGACAGATAGATAGACAGATAGATAGATGGATAGATAGATAGGTAGATAGATAGATAGATACATAGGTACATTCATGCGTATATATAGAGATATACATTGATGTGTATATATGTATATGTGCTGCGCTCAAACACGTACAGAGAGAGGCTTCTTAGCAACCTGGCTCTGCAGCCCTGGTTTTCCGATTCCAGGAGCCACAGCGATTTTAACCGAGTGGGATTTGGCCATCAGGTGCTGGGAATCGACCCTTGGACCTTGAGGTCAGAAGGCCATACCCTCAGCCACCCGGCCATACCTTCATACATTTACATGTACATGTACATCTGCATATACATATAAATATTCATATTATACTTACATATGTATATATATATATCCCTCCGGGGCGGACGTTCGCCCAAAGTTTCATTGGGGGTTAGTTTCGTTGTGGGTTGTTTAGGACTTATTTTAAAGTTGTTTTGAGTTTTACTTAATGTTGGTTTAGATTTTCTTTATGGCAGTGTAGGGTTTCTTTAGGGTTTGTTTAGTTCATGTTTCTGTTATTTGGTTTGTTTTAGGGTTTGTTTATTCAAAGTTGTCTTTTGTGTCTATTTAGGGTTATTTGCGCTTGATTTAGTGCTGATTTAGGGTTGGCTTAGGGTGTGTTTAGGGTTTATTTAGGGTTAGGTCAGGTTATTTTTTGGTGTTCTTTCAAAGTTTACGGTTCGTTGAGATTTTACTTAACGGCTCGAAACACTGCAAATTACGAAGGATTTCTCTTAGACATGCTTCAAAAGGTGATTTTGGCACCGTCTTAGGTCAGCGCAAAAATGCCATGAGAGGCAGGTAAAATTAATACTTTGTATGCTCGTAGTTTCAGGGAAAAAAAAAAACACGCAGAAACAACACAGCAGATTGCAGTCCCTTAAGGAATTCCGTGGATTTCGGGCAAACGTCAGCCCCCTAGCGATATGTATATATATATATGTATATATACATATACATATACATATACATATACATATACATATACATTATACATATACATATACATATACATATACATATACATATACATATACATATACATATACATATACATATACATATACATACACACATATACATATACATATACATACACACATATACATACAGACATATACATATACACATATACATATACATATAAACATATATATATACATAAACATATACATATTCACATATACATATACACATATACATATACACATATACATAGACACATGTACATATACATATACACACATACGTATAAATATATATATATACATACATATATAATGTACGTATTCAAATATATATGCATGTAGCACTTGTAGGTACATAATTAGATATTTCATTGCATATACTTACATTAGTTTCTATCCGGAATTGTGCTCAGGTTCGTCAGGTAGAGGCTTCATATACACTTGTGCATGGTGATTTATTGAGAGCGACAGTGCTAAGAACCATACCACCCGGTGTCAACTTCCGTGATCTCACAGCCCAGTTGAGATACAGTAATCCTTGTCATCAAGATACTGTATGTAGTTCCTGCAAGCGATGGTGGTGTGCAGCCTACTCTCAAAGTGCAGCCTTCATCGGCAGCGCCAGGGATGTAGACTGCGCCAGCACCCACAGTCTGGCAGGTTGGCTTTGCTGTCGGAGACTGCTCTGCAGGTCTAGCAACACATTTCATTTTTTAAAGGATGTCCAAACTTATCATGTACATAAAGGGATGCAAACCCGTGTACTGTGATCGTACTGTCGTGTTGAGCAGCCAGACTGAAGCAGTTGGCCGACATGCTTGACACATTATAGCCTTTCCTGCCAACGTCGCGTGCGTCCACTTCCACACTCATCCCGTTGCCAGCTCCAACTGCACTCCTCATGCGAGCAATGTGACAGGTGTGGCATTGCCACCAGCGGCACCGCGAGGATTGGTGAAGTGGAAGAGAGCTTGCAAGTGATACAAGTCGCAGGATTCCAGAAGACAGGTACCTCGACAACTGTTTAGAGTGCAAACAGATGCAACCGTACATCTTACAGCATACATGAATATGTACATATATACGTGTGTATCTGATGGTTGATCTTCATTTTTTCAATACATGTGATGTATCATATCAAAAATATTGAATATATCGAAGTGTACAATATATATTACATGTATACATATATATATATATACATCAAACATAGATGTTCAACTAGACTTCATCTGTATGAGTACCCTGATTGAAACAATGTATGTGGTTGCAGGGAGAGACTGCTATCATTTGATGGAATTACAACGAAGGTCCACTTTCAGAGCTTGAAACCCAAATTTTCTCTATATAAGCGAAGCAGGCTTAATCTTAGAGTTTCTGGAAGTGATTTAGAGTCCAGTTTTCCCTTAAAGTGTTACATAAAGACCTTCCTTTAAAGATTTACCTGTATACAGTCAATATAGTCTTGACTTCACCTTGCAGGTCTATGGAGTTTATTGTGTGTTCTCTCCGTTTGTCTCCATCTGTTGTGTTTGGACATGCTTCAGAGTTCACCTTTTTTCGTTGAGTTTGTAGGCTAGATTTACTTTGTATGCTGTATTTTTGGATTGCTTCTAAATTAAATCCAGTCATGTGGAGATGTTCTTGGTAAGCTGGATGTATAGAAGTCTTCTTTGGATTGATTTTGTCATAGATCTCCTTTGCCATTTTGCGGGCCTGGTTGTGGCAGATCCTTTGAGTGCTTTATGGGCTTCGAATAGCCAGGGGTCATGTTTGAGAATCATATTTGGCAATAACCGGTGATAACCAAGAACAATGGGTGATAATAGGTGATAATCATCAATGAAGAGTGACAATGGCATAACTACAGCAATAAGATGCAATAAGTAATAACCAACAATAATAAGTGGCAATAGGAATCATAGACATACAGGGACACCAAAGAATGTCCTGTAAAGTTCAGACATTTGGGGTACAAATTCAAGCCATGAATTCAACCGAGGATAGAGATGCAACAACAGGGCACATTAGATTCACTCAAGAGTTAGACTTTCATACTCCAACATCCAGACCATTCCCAGAATCTGTATACTGGAATCTTGTGTGAACGTGTTGAACTACCTGCTACAACAGGCCAACGTGTCAGAAAATTGCAGGATCCAAAAGTATTTCTGTGCTTTTGTCGTCCGAATTACAAGCATCGTTTGATCTGCGAGGACCACTTGCACTTGCTGCGCGCTTCTCCAAGCATGCAGTCCCTCAGCGAGGTGTAACTGCCATTAGACGCTTCAGGACGAAAATTGCAATGGAAGATCGCGGTAATGAAGCATTGGACGCTGCACTAAAAGCAGAAATAGTTGATCCAACAAACTTCCACCCTGTTCAGTTCTTCGCGTGTTCAGTCAACAAGTCTAGTAAAGCCAGATGCAGGGCATGGCACCTGGAGATCTTTCGAAATTGAAGAAGATTCATCGAGAAGAAGCAGCGATGATGCTTTGATCTTTTGACCTCTGTAGAGGATCGCTGACTTCTGGCTTCCAAGCAATGGCTTGGCGTAAAAGGAGGGAAGCAAGAAGCCAAGTTTCTATGTTAATTCTACACAGTTCAAACAATGAGGATCAGTAGCAACTCGGCACCAGGTTGGATTTGTTTCTTCTCAAAATCTATTTGCTTTCCAAGCGGCACAATTTCTTCCTTGTGCATTTGATAAAACAACTCTCCACAGAATCCGAGACCAACACTTCATCTCGAGAGAGAGAGGGAGTCTATCCATGTCTGTCCTAATTTGAAGTCAAGAGCACTTGTAACAAGTTTAATTTAAAGAAAGGCATTAATGTGTATAATATATATATATATATAAATATACTATATTGGTATATATACATATATAAATATACATATGCGGAGCACTTACCAAGTCAAAGGCTAGGGTGGAACCTTCTCAAGAGGGTTGGGACTTGGGACACGTGTGCTTCGTAATGGTCTGTGGCAAAATAAATCAGTGAGTCAAAGTGCTGTGGGTGGGTGGGTGTGTGTGTGTATGTATGTATGTATGTATGTATGTATGTATGTATGTATGTATGTATGGATGTATGTATGGATGTATGTATGTATGTATGTATGTATGTATGTATGTATGTATCTTTGTATGTATGTATGTATCTTTGTATGTATGTATGTATCTTTGTATGTATGTATGTATCTTTGTATGTATGTATGTATGTATGTATCTTTGTATGTATGTATCTTTGCATGTATGTATCTTTGCATGTATGTATCTTTGTATGTATGTATCTTTGTATGTATGTATCTTTGTATGTATGTATCTTTGTATGTATGTATCTTTGTATGTATGTATCTTTGTATGTATGTATCTTTGTATGTATGTATCTTTGTATGTATGTATCTTTGTATGTATGTATCTTTGTATGTATGTATCTTTG
>BGPT01001088.1:126699-163394 GCA_003297045.1 Symbiodinium sp. clade C Y103
ATCTATGTATCTATGTATCTATGTATCTATGTATCTATGTATCTATGTATCTATGTATCTATGTATCTATGTATCTATGTATCTATGTATGTATGTATGCATGTATGTATGTATGTATGGATGGTGTGTGCGTGTGTGTGCGTGTTTTTGTGTGTGTTTGTGTATGTGTGTTTAGAGAGAGGGAGAGAGACAGAGAAAGAGAAAAGAGAAAGAGAAAAGAGAAAGAGAAAAGAGAAAGAGAAAGAGGCGAGAGCAAAAGAGCAAGAACGAGAAAGGGAGAAAGAGAAAGAAAAAGAGAAAGAGAGGCCATGTGACTAGAACGTGTTCATACACCACTTCTAAGCTCGATCTTGATTTACAATAGAGGACTGGGGTCGCTACATTTCTCATGTCAGCTTCTAGTCAGCTTGTTGATTCTCAGTTGCAGATAGGCTCTATGCAGCTGGGATTCACTTGAAGCTCAAGCGTCTCCTGCTTTGGACGGAGGAGCTTGGCTTCCAATTGACCAATGCGCAGGCAAAGCTCCATGAATTCACTCTCCAGTTCACCCTTTTGCACCTGAGCTCTGGAGGGTCACCAGAAACAGGCAATAGAGACAGCACAATGCGAAGGACCATACACAAAAAAAATTGGTCAGCGCTCATGTCCGCATGAACTCATTCTGCACATCCATCTTGATTGCAGACCAGGCACCGAAGAGAGAGGCTGTTCGAAGACCAGCATTACAGGTGAATTCATCATTGCAATAAAATACCACTGCGGAACTGCTAAGCTGTCACCAAAATGCATAGCAGGCCATGATGTATTGAAAAAGCTTGGGGAGCCCAGCGGGGCAAGTTGTTTGATCAAGGTGCCTTTTCTTGTTGAGCACAAAGCTGCTAAGCACAATCTTGTCAAAGATTTCAAAGAGTACGCCTTCATACAATGCCAATCCGCTCTCCAGTTCATGTTTGATGGACCGCGTCATGCAGCTTTGTCAAACAGCAACAGGGTTGCCCTCATCCCTCAAGTGACTCAAGTATGCTTGACGAGCTTAACGCCCCTGGACCTGGATTCAAGGTCCGGACTTCTCCAGGACTCAGTGCCTTTTTACAAATCCTTCTGGGAAGACTTAGAAATGATGCGATTTATGGAATGGTCTGTCCAGCCACTTCCGCCCACACTCTCGTCGGCCTCTACAGGCAAGTCCCGCAAGAAAACCTCCTTGGCAGATGGCACCTGGTCGCCGAAAGATTACTAACAGATTGAACATTGACCAAGCAGAAGGGAAAGGAGCCCCTCACGGGCTTTCAACCGCTTGCAGGAGGTCAGTCCAACAAATATGTGAATTGATATGTTCCCCAAATGTCAAGAAAACATAGCATGACCCAATATCACTCTAGGACATTCAACACTTTCCCACCGCAGCATTCCTCTTCAATTTTCTTTTCAATATTGTGTGCATAGTGCATTCCCGTCCGATACAAGAACTGCTGTTCCAGAGGGACAACACAAGCTGCCTCATCCTCCAACGGGCGGATTTCATCGACGTACAGCAACAAAGGAGGACCAGCATCCTGTCTTGAGATCTGGCGTCACTTGGGCAAATTCTAGCAGCTCTCGGAGCTACTCCAGAGCTCACAGCAGCCTTTTGTGCCCTTTGTGTAGTCGGTTTAGTCAGATCACGATCCATATTTTGCTGAAACTCCAGATATTGCGCCTTCACGCACATTCAGGTCCATTCTGACTTGAGAAGAGGAACGAGTGTTATGCCGCGGGAGCACCGCTAGATTTGATCAAGGCAAAATGAATCAAAATGAACCAAGTGGACTTTTGTACATGGCCTCACGGATCTCCCGCGGCTCAGGAGAAGCACCTGTTGGTGGATCGTTTGCATCTGGCAAATCAACTGCAACAGCGCAACATGTGCAACTCATCGCAAAATGAAATCAGTTCACAAAGATGTGATGTACTCGGAATGCAGTAAATATCATATTGAATACAGAGAGTTCGCTTCCAAAACATTCCATCGCCAGCTCAGATACAGTGGGTAATCCAAGTGCAGTGGCAGGGATGTCTACATGGCCAGTGTGAGATTTCTTCTTGCTTGAGCATTATACAAATGTAATAGGTATGGATGGAGGATCGGAGGGCATGTGATGGAAAAGGACAGGATTGGATCGAAGACGGGATTGGATGGGACTGGATGGATAGATGCATGGATGGATCTGCACGAGATCAATCCGTAGACAGAGAGACATGTAGGTAGACAGACAAACAGACAGACAAACGCAATTAGATGGACAAATAGAAAAACACATTAATATGATGCGAACAGTCCTTTCGAGTCTTTGAAATGTTGCTGCACTGCTGCGCCTTTAAGGAACAGTGCTGCACCATGCCAACTTGACTTGTTCATGTCGGCGTCACGGTGGAACAAATCCAGTGCACGCTTAACTCATATTCACAGGGTTGTGTGTTTGTGCTCTTTTTTTTGCAGGCCTTGTTGCAAGTTGCCATAAATCCATTTTTAGTCACGTCAAGGATAGGATGAGTATATTCTAGAAATGCCAGGGTCTATATATTCCTGCGAGAAATCCATCCGGTTCTGCCCACGCCTAGCAGAAAGACCGCAAACTTGTCGACATCGCGAGGGACCGCATAGTTCATTTTTCGCTTCTCCTCGAGCAACAAGAACTCTAGCCGTCTATCTTAGAAATATTGCGTGCTAACGACTTCCACATGTTGCTCATCGAAATGAGTGACAATGAGTCTCAGCCAAGCATCTGCTTCAGTTCGATTGTCCACACCATGCCTGAAATCTAGGCAGCGTCGAAAAGGTTTGTGGCAGGTCGATTTGTGATGGCTGAGAAAGGACTTTGTCAAGCTGCGAACTCATCCAAAATTCTTTTTTTTCTGCAAGACCATTTACCTCTTGTTGAACCCAATGAGAGATGTAATATGTGTGTTTTGGTGATCTTATCGTTGTATCGTTTTGCTATCATTAGTTTCGCATGTCTTGCATGTGCTTCTTTGCATCTTTCTGTTGTTGTTCATGATTTTCCTATTTCCTTCTTCATGTATTGATTCGCCGATTCAAAAATACCGACAACATGTCGTAGATTGTGTCCATCTTTATGTTTCACCATTATGATTCATAAGTTACTTGTTACATCTTGTCATTATGCATAAATTCTGCATTCTTGGTGCATTGTTCTTCTTGTTCAATGTTGTTCGTTCTTTGTCGTCCGAGGTGCAACGTCTTCACGGCCTTCTCGGCGCTCTCCCGAGCGCTGAAGGTGGCTGTTGCCATCAACTGCAGATCATGTGATCAAAAAACACCATGAGCTCTTGGGGAATATGTAAATCCAGTTTGATATTAATATATATATATACACATATATACAGATCATATATGTAGATCATATGAATCATATGAGACTTTGATACCCACCATCCCAACCATGATCCCCACGATGTGGAACGCACCATTCAGTACAAGGGTTGGAAGCACCGTGACTTGGTGATACCTGGAGGCCTTGATCGCTTGGGTCTTTCCCTTGGACAAGTCATCCTACCCTCCGACAATGAAATGTGGCAACCAAAAATCCTCTGTGTATAGATGATGTTCCCATTAAGATCTCCATTTATGGGGGATTTCCAATTGCCATGTCAGATTATCGGAGAGTATGTTTTGACGTGCTATCAGCTTTGTACAGAACAAGAAAGAAACTAATCACGACTTCCAGACAAGACGCGACAAGACCTCATTGATATTTCCTAGACATGACTTCTTGCTGAGTTGGTGAAGCAACTTTCCCAGCGCCTGTCCGTGCTTCCCGCGCATGGCGGAGGGCGGTTGCTCCAATCCCCCCATGGTTTGTAGCAGCGCTTTGATTTTTCCGACCAGTTGTGCCTGCGGAAGCGAAAGAAAATGACAAAGTTCATCCATAGACTTCCCAAAACTGGTTGAATCCTTGGTGAGACGTCTTGGTTCAAGACCTTTTCCGAAAACACCACCTTTTGAAAGGGAGCGGGCTTGCAGCAACACAGGATGAACTAGGAGGTTCCAGGTTTCTTGGAAGACTGGAACGAATGGAAAGGGATCTGATTTTCAATTCTCTCTGCAAATGGATATCACACAAGACAAAACATGTTTTTATTCCGCCTCAGCCAGAGTTTGCCACCCAGCTGGAAAGTTTGTCATGCGAATGGTTCTTGAACCTGGGCCAACCGGATGACCCTGTCAGGATTCGTGGATCTACTCCCATCTTGTTAAGGCTTATTCAAACAGGGTAGTTCTGAAAGCTGACATAGTGGAAACATGTGGAAACCATGTGGAAACCATGTGAAAACCATCAAGTACCAACAGATGGGCAGGAACTCCAACTTGCAGGGCCTAAAGAGTCTAAACCTGTACTGGGTCCGCTGCTGACATCCGTCTCCACTGATTCAAATAGCGCTGCGGCCATGGCCTCAAAGCAGGCATCAGTCACGGTCATTCATGACTTCCAAATGTTTCTCATTTGCTTCAAATACTTCAAGCACCTGTTGGCGAAAGGGTGTGGCATGTCACAGACATTCATCCGTGCCTGCTGGTTGCCCCTTCCATAGCTCATGGTGCGGCAAGCGATTGTCAAGACAAAGGCAACAGGCGAGAATGCTTGAAGCTGTCTCCCCTAGTCCTGGCTCGTTGTGTTGCCTGGACCCGATGTCTCTTACCCACGCGTGCTGCGATGGAAGGGGATGTTGGCTTCCTGCTTTGACTGAAGCTGACACTTGACTTACGCCAAAAGCGTTGGCTCTTGTCAAGGAAGAGCGCCACACAAATCGTCAAATATAGTTGGCGGTGTCATTTCATCAGGGTATTAGTGCCAGATTCGACTTCCCCGCCTTGACATATCTGACAATAGGAATGGCACATCTTTGTCTTGCTCAGTTGGACAAAAATGAGCATCTTTTGGACAAGTGTTTTGATCGTCTGGGTGCTGATTTGCCAAATGGCTCCACATGGAGTCTTGTCATTGACAGGGTGCTTTTGGGCCAGTGTTATGGGTAAGGGGAATATATTGTTGGAAGGAAGAATCTAGAATGCACTCGACTTCCATTGTGAGATGCTGAGCCAGAAGCGGCATCAGAAAGGTGGAGGTTGGAGAATATTTTGTGACAAAATTCAACGCAAGACAGGACAGCTGGATTGAAAATACCGAATAATGTAGGAGCAGCCAGCTACATACTGTCTTCAAGTCGGTTTGTGAATCTATGCTGGCTGCCAAGAAACTGGCAGGTAAAGTAGTCCATTGCAACTATGGATAGGGATGCAAGCATGTAGGGTGAATGTGAATGCCTGAATGTCCAAATTCCTTTGTAAGCAAATCGTAACAAGGTTGAGAGTTGCCAGGGACTAGGGACTTCAAAAGTTTGCCTCTTTGTACATCTCACAGAATTAGTGAAGGAGCACGTGTCCAAAAGCGACTCAGCTGCAAAGGTGGCTTTTCAGCTTGGTTGCTGACAATCATTGCTCTGACCATTTTGGCCACAGCAATGTCAACTGACTTGCTGGTTCAGGGCCTTGCGACGGAGAAGACCTGCAATGCAGTCTACCCACAAGCCACTGCCACCATTGGATTTCCACCAAGTGTTCAAAGTTCCTGCCAGTGCTAGGTCTTGCTGAGTCGAGGATTGAGGCCCACGTGTTTTAACGATTGCATTTGTAAATCTCAAAGCATAAAGTTCTGGTGTCTTCAGTCTATAGTCTACCGAGTCTACCGCAACAAGTTGTTCGCTTGTGCGGAGACCTGCAAAAGCTTGTGGTGCCTTCAGTATTCCCAATGATTCGTGTCAGAACCACAGCAAAAAAGAAGAATAGAAACAAAAAGACCATAAAATGATGTGTGATGTGTTGGGTCAATATCATGATGCTGGACATGCTGCTACGACTGCGTCTGAGGCTGAGGCTGCAGCTGATGATGTTTTTTTTATTATCATTATCACAATTACATTGTTCTTGTGGTTTCTGTTGTCATTAATATATTGATGAGGATATTGAGGAGAATTGTGATGATGATATTCATGGTGATGATATTCACGGTGATGTTGATGAGGATATTGATGAGGATAGTGATGATGGTATTCATGGTGATATTGATGAGGATGTTGATGAGGATAGTAAAGAGGATACTGATGAGGATGTTGATGAGGATGTTGATCAAGAGATTGACTAGGATATTGATGAGGATATTGATGATTATATTGACAAAGATATTGATGATTGTATGTGTATATATATATATGTACATATTATTGATGCAAATATTGCTGATGATACCGGTGATGATACCGATGATGGTACTGATGATGATACCGATGATGATGCTGATGAGGATATCAATGCTGATATTGATTATGATATCGACGATCCTGATGATACTAGTGGTCTAGAGCCAAGTGCTGATTCTGATCAATATCCGGAGGCAGGATATATAAATGTATATTAATGTTGAGGTTGAGCTAGGTCCAGCTAGGTCATCCATGTTCATCTTTTGTGTAGTCTTGGCAAATAGATTCAAACAGGTTTGAGGGCAAATATGTGTTCTACGAGCCTCTTTGCCCATCTTCCAAAACAAGTACAGTCAACAGCAAATATCCCTGGCCTGTCTTGTACTAATATGGAGGAGCATTGGTCGGCAAGGTGGGTTCAGCTGCCATCGCCGCTGCATGAAGAGACGCTGCCTCATTGCGGAATACCCTTCCAATCGTCATGCGTTCAATGATGTTGGCTGTATAGGTCAAGCCCCTTCACCGACGAGAGATATAAACAGAGCAGCATACTGAGTTCAATGCTTCAACACTGAAGTGTTAATCAAGATTGGAAGTGCAATTGCGATTCTGCACAATGGTCAGCCAATTCCGGCTTGGTGTTGTGGACTTCACCAAGTCAAGGCAAAACACAAGGTGTACAGAAAAGCAATGCAAGTCATGAAGAGAGCCAAAGCCCCACAACAACGCATGCATGAAAGAGAAAAAACACCAAAACACAAAAACTTTTCAAAAAACAAACACTATCAAATAATGCCCTTTGTGTTCCTGCGTGCTGATCTTGCATCTGCCTGCTCAGCGATCCCATACTGCGGCAGAACATTGTTGAGCTCAACTGCGTTCTGGTGGATCTTCTTGGCTTGCCGTTTCAACTTCAATCCTAGCGCAGAACGGAGGCAGCTCTGCGGAACATATCGGAGCATGAGAATAGCTGCAAAACCCATTTGATTCATTCTACAGATTCTTCACCTGACGCGATAGGCCCAAAAGCATTGACACAAAACAGAGCACTGCAGCTTTCTGAAGCTGGGCTATTCATCAGTGCATGATATGTTTGATATTCTATGAAGAGCCGCATAAGTAGCGCTGTACAAAGGAGTATAAAAGCATGTCGTCTTAGCCTGTTGAAAAGGCGTAGGAGATGAAGGGGGAGTTCTGATCCTCTGTTCAAAGGAATTGTGCAAAATTGTCACACGAGTTCTCAAAGTTCTTACATGATCTTACATGCTCTATCGGCAGTCAAGTAGACCTCTACAGTAATAATCATAGTGTTCTGTGCCAAATTTCCACTTGACCAACTTGGCGTCCTTGGTCGACCAAAAGATGTGCTTTCCGGATCATTTGATTTGCCTCCTCCACGTTTCCAGCTTTCTGATAACCTTGGTGCCACTTGGTGTTTCATTTGATTCGCTTCATGGTGTCTTATCGTCTCTTATAATATCTTATCTATGTGTCTCTCTGATGTGGCCACCTGGCACTGCAATACAGGTCACCGCATCCAGGTGTGGCATGCACCAGTGGCTGCAAGGTGGCAGTTGCAACATTCGACACAGGTAAGCAATTACAATAGTAATATTGATAATGATAATGATAATATTATCATTATGAATTACAATCATGAATGCAGTCACAAACTGCCGCCACAGAGTTGCACCAATTCTGTGTGGAGGATTTGCAGGAGGTGAAGAGTACATGAGCGCACAAAGTCACAAAAGTCACATGTCAAACATACTCTATGGGAATCTACAAGATACCCAAAAAGAAAGGTTCAACCCCCTATTTGTTTCTGTCCAAGACGCTGTCTGCAATTGGTGCCAAGCTAGCTCCTTCCACTTGTAGCTGGTTGCCCTGCGAATTCATCGCCTGTCGCAACTACAGGTCAGTTGAAAGTGGAGCGGCACGTACACTGATTGTATCGCGCACAGATACACACACACACACATATATATATATATATGTATTCAAAGGAAGTTCAGTTCACAAATTTCCGAGTTACGGACCAATGTCAAGGGGCAGTCTCATCATCACCATCATCATCATCATCATCATCATCATCGTCGTCATCATCATCATCATCATCATCATCATCATCATCCTCGTCATTGTCATCATCATCATCATCATCATCATCATCATCATCATCGTCATCATCTTGTCATGTCAACATCATGTCAACATCGTGTCAACATCATGTCAACATCGTGTTAACATCATGTCAACATCGCACGTATGTCATAGAATCGCGCGCGTGTGAATTCACAGGTGAAAAACCACTCTGGGGCGTGAAACGCTGCGCTTTTTAGGATCAAGTGGCTTCCGTGGTCGCAGAAGGAGGGTCTCTGTTTCCGTGGTTTCGGGCCTCGATTTGGGAAGGTCGTCGACAAAAAGTGCATTGGACTGTATCGAGAGCTCAGTTTCACATAAAAATCGGCAAAAAAGATTCGGAGCAGCGCCGGGTTTGTGTGGTTGAGTTTGTCAGCGCTGCGCGAACGCTCAGCGACTTGGCGCGATGCTTCTGCTAATGCGGGTTTGCAACTGGTTCTGACAAAACACATTGGCACGGCTGTGCGCAGCAAAGCATGAGTGACGCTGCGAGGCCCCTGGCAAGCGGATTCACGCGCGAAAAGCAGTCTCGGGCGCGAAACCCTGTGTTTTTTCGGGTCAAGTGGTTTCTGCGGTCGCCGAAGGAGGCTCTCTGTTTCCGCGGTTTCAGCGAAAGTCGCGGTAAAAAATCATCATGTTCAAAGCAGCGCCGGGTTTGTGTGGTCGAGTTTGCGTTGTCAGCGCTGCGCGAACGTTCAGCGACTTAGCGCGATGCGTCTGCTAATGCGGGTTTGCAACCGGTTCTGACAAAACGCATTGGCACGGCTGTGCGCTGCAAAGCATGAGTGACGCTGCGAGGCTCCTGGCAATCGGGATTGCAGCTGGAGGTCGCTAAACTTATTGTAACAGCTGCACCAAAGGTAGTTCTTCACCATATTGCTACTTTTGCGCTATGCGGGATTGTAGCTGGACGTTGCAAAAACGCACTGTGCTGGCTGCGCGAAGAGAAGAATTGGGTTGCAGAAGCTATAGGGGAGGTAGCTAGGCCGGGACGCAGCCCAAAGCAGAAGTAGCCTAGAGAAGGGGCTGCTCAGAGAGGAAGTAGCTGAGAGGAGGCGCCGGCGAAGAGGTCGCTCAGGGAAGAAGTAGCCCAGCAAAGTAGCACACTCATCCATCCATCCCACCCAGTCCATGAACTCATTCATTCGTTCAGTCGTTCCTTCATTGGTTCATTGATTCATTGAATCATTGATTCATTGAATCATTGATTCAATGGTGTATTGATCCAATGATTCATTGACTCATTGACTATATAACTGATTCATTGGTTCGTTGATTCATTGATTGGTTGATTCACCGAATCATTGATTGGCTGATTCACTGATTCATCGACTCATTGGTTCATTGTATCCTTGACTCATTGGTTTATTGATTGGTTGATTCCTTGGTTCATTGATTCATTGATTGGTTGATTCACTGATCCGCTGATTCATTGATTCATTGACTGGCTGATTGACTGATCATAAATTCGTTGATTGGTTGATGAACTTATTGGCTGATTCACTGATTCATTGATTGGTTGATCAGCGGTTCATTGATTCATTGATTCATTGACTGGTTGATTCACTGATTCGCTGATTCATTGATTCGTTCATTGGTTGATTCACTGATTCATTGGTTGGTTGATTCACTGATTCATTGATTGGCTCATGCACTGATTCATTGATTGGTTGATTCACTGATTCACTGATCCATTGATTTACTGGTTGATTCCCTGATTCATTGATTCATTAATTAATTTTGATTTGTTGACTTGTTGATTCATTGATGGGCTGACTCACTGATTCCCTGATTCACTGATTCATTGATTCGCTGATTCATTGATTCATTGATTCATTGATTGGTTCGTTCGCTGATTGGTTCATTCGCTGATTGCTTCGTTTCTTCATCCCTTCACTGATTCATTGTTTCATTTCTTCATTGATTCATCGGGTCATTGGTTGATTGATTCACTCAGTCAGTTGTGCATGGATTCTTTCATGTCATGTCATTGGCATCTCAACAACCATTTGCTCATTCATTGATGCGCCTCACAACTTCAACACTTCGTTGCTTCTGCATCTCAAAAAAATCCTGTAGGCCATCTCCTTCCTATAGGCATTTCCTCTTCTCGAAACTTCTGCCCCGGCATGGGCCGGGCACTACCTGGAATTTATATATTATAAAATCACCATACACATACATACATACATACATACATACATACATACATACATACATACATACATACATACATACATACATACATACATACATACATACACACATACATACCTACCTACCTACCTACCTACCTACATACCTACCTACATACATACATACAGGCATACAGACCGACCGACCGACGGACCGACCGACCGACGGACCGACGGACCAACGGACCGACGGATCAACGGACAGACCGACAAACGGACAGACGGACAGACGGACAGACGGACAGAGGGACAGACCGACGGACAGACGGACGGACAGATAGACAGACATACATATGTACAAACATGTGTACAAACATATGTATATACATAGCTATGATTGTATGTGCATGTTCTATACAAGTAAGTGTTTGCAGTCCAAACAATTGGCCCGGTATCGCACACCACTGCAAGTATTGCTGCATCCAGCCTGGGCTTGCAGCTGGTAATCCGCAGCAAGCTTCCGATCTCGCAACTGTGCTTCACGGTAAGGCTTGGCCTGGGTCTCTGATCTTTTTTTGTTGGCGGTTGATCGCTTTTAGCTCTTTTTATCTTTCTTGGATTCATTATTGTTCAGAATGGTCCGTTCTGTGTTGCAATGCATCATCTTGACCATCCCTGATCTGTCAGGCTCATCACAGCCTTCCTTTTGGTGTAAGTGGTGTGATTTGGGGGAAATCTAGAGTGAGTTCAAGAGCTCTGGGATTCCCCAAACATGTCACGTGGTGGATGCGCATCCGGAGATACACATGAGAAGATGAGAGGAGTATCTGAGAAGTCAATACAAGAACATCTGAATGGGAAAGTCGGCAAAAAAAAAAATCTTGACAGGTGTGACTTCAATGGGATCGTGAAGGCCCTGGGGCATCGAGATCCGGGCTGCTTCACTCGCTGCCTCGGCCACTCTGGTCTCTTCAGCTTTTTTCGCAGCAATTTGCACTGCAGGTGAAGCTGCCTGCATGGGAAGCTTCATTCAGGGAGTCAGGGACCTTGACTATGATGCATATGCATATTATCCAGTATACATATATTATATCGGTACTTGACAACTTGTATACACGTATATATATATATACATATATATATATACATATTATATACATATATATACATATTATATACATATATACATATATATACATATATATATGTATACATATATATACGTATATATATATATATACATATATATATATATACATATATATATATACATATATATATATACATATATATATATACATATATATATATACATATATATATATACATATATATATATATTTCAGTGGTACTTGTATATACATATATATACACACATCCATACATATATATATATATATGTGTATATATGTCACAATGTCAAATATATTTCAATGTTCATGTCAATGTATTTTGTGATATGCCTCATGAATCGATGGATCACTGACTACGTCTGCTGACTTTGCAAGCGCGCCTCGGCTGCTGCCTGCGCTCCGGCCTTCTTCACCTGCCAGGGTCTCAGCGTTATGGTTGTCATCGTTTGTCATTAAGTTGTTATCTAAAATCAGCCTTGCTTCTGTATCTACTTAAATCTACTTTGTATGTCATCTCCTCTTTGAATTTTCTGGAGTTAAAGCCGTGTTATTTTCTGTGCCTTTCTTTCCTTTGGATCAGCAGATCACAAAGTCAGATGGTGGGTTGCTGCGAAGACGATAATGTAAAAATACTTGAGCACAACATTTTTGTGCTGTCGTCAGGATGGAATGTCCGTCATTTTGAAAATGAGAAACATCTTTCGGGCGCACAGGTTGCAACTAATCTGTGCTAGCTTCTTCACCAGTTGGAAAGACATGTCAACCCTTACAACTTGTGTGTTCTCGCATCATCTATATTTATCTGTAGCATCTGTCTAGTCTATATTGATATATGTATGTAAGAGGGAAAAACAAACAGCCCAAGTCTTGAGATGGACAGCTGCCATGCTGCGTAGACCTATACAAGCAAGGTAAAGCTTTGACTTCAAAAAATTGTGTGTCATCTAGTGGCTACAGTGGCTATAGCCGTGGCCTCCTTGTAGTAGGCCATCGCAGCCTGTGTTGCTGCTTGGACAGTGGCTTCTCGTGTGGATTCAAAGAGAGCTGTCATTTTCGCATCAAACTCCTGGCCGCAGCAAATCTTTCTATGCTTAGTGTTCATATCCACCCAGCTGAACAAGCGCTAGTGCTAGGCATTTACACTAGCAGCCACACAAAAGTCGAGTGCTTGACAGGTCATTCTCAGTTTGTTTTATGAAATAACTATAAATATTATTAAATATTAATATCTCACATATTTTGACACGCAGGTAGAAACGCAGCATGGCTCTCAGACTGCACAAAAGCTGCTGTTACGCAAAGCTCCTCTTTGACCAATCACTTATATATCTCATGGTGTGCGTCTGTTTTCTCCTTGGCTTTTTTCAAAGCCTTCTTGGCGCCTTTACCGGCAGCCTGGAGAGGAGTCTTGAGGTGATCGTGAAATCCACTGCATTTGTCAGTCATATGTCCGGTCTCAACCCAACAGGTGTCTCAAACCTTCTCTGCTGAAGCTCGGCGGCAAAAGCGAGAGAACAGGCACCTTCACTTCTTCAGCAATCTTGGCAGCATCTTTGGAGGATTTTTTCACCTCCTTTGCGTGTTCCCAGGCCTTCGCTCTCACGCTGCATGCATCCCAAACGACCACTTTCTCAATCTAGACTGTGCACCCAACCCGGAAGAGCAAAGCAAGCAGCAATTTGGATGATTTCAATCTTTTCAGACTTAGCGTCTTTGTCAATCAAATGATTGATCCCAAGTCAAGCACCTCTGGCCACGTAAATGAGAGGGCGCGTGTCTACTGTGCAGCCCGAAATGTGTACATGTAATAAACATGTGTAAAATTGGATAAACATATTCTCGCACCGAAGAAAGTTTCTCCAATATGTCAATAAGTTAGGCGACAAAAAGTGCTCGGTGCAGAGCACGTCGGGAGGTCGGATCACTATATAATTTGCAAAGATCCACTCAAGCTTGGTGACAAAACAACATGCCGTGCCAGCTACATCTGCTGTCACGAAACAAGACTAGACAACATAATAATGCAACAGTGACTCTGAGCTATATGTGTATGTATTTATATGTATATCATTGTGTATATATATATATAATTATATGTGTATGTATGTACAACATACGATGTTTTCTTTTGTTCTTTTGTTTGGTCTTTCTGTTTTCGACTCGTTCGCTCAGCTCTCGCCTTCTCAGAAGCCTTCTTTGCCTCCTTTGCGAAGTCCGGCGCCTCGAGCGCCAGAGACAGGAAGACCTTACAGCGCCGCGGCAACAGATTCGCACCGTCACACAGTGTAGCGAAGAGGTGGAGTGAGAACATATGTAAAAACATGACGTTGTCATAAACGTGTCGGCATGAAGAATCAAAGCGCCCGCGAGCATCAATAGCATCGATGTTTTGCAGCGCTATTGAAGTTCACTGATGTTTAGCACAAAAGCATTTGAAAAGAAAAAGAAGAACGAACAAATCAAACTTGTGAGACATCCAACTATGCTTTGTCAAGCCAAGCTGCAGGCACCAAGCACCACCGCATGCTTGCGCCACTACATATGAGACGGAACTTGAGCATCAAATTCAGAAACCGAGAAGCAACTACGGAAAAAAAGAAAACAGGACCAATCAGAGTAAAGCAGGAAGTCTTCTATCAAGTCGGAACTTGAACAGTCCCGTTTGAACAGTCAGTTGCACACTACCAAAACTCCCCGTGCAACCCAAAATGGACAAACCCTATTTGCATTGTTATGCACCTCATTGCACCTCTATCTTGCAAGATCTGCTGCGAGAATCCCATAAAGGCACAAAATGATGCTTCTGAGTTCACATGTGTCAAGCCATCATGCCACAAATGAAAGCCCATAACAAGGTCATTTGTGCAAAGTGTTCACAGGCATTGGACGCTATTCAGGGCAAAGCTGGTAATTGCAGAAAGAAACAAGAAGAATACGCAACTGCGTGTGAGGGTTAGCCAAGTTTCCAGCTCCACGCTGCAAACAAGGTGTTTTCGTTTTTTCCCTACTGGCATGTTCGCAGTCGACACCTAGGGTGAGAACTGCCTGCAAAGAATTTGGTCCTCAACTTGCAAAATGATCCTGAATATGCTTGCCTAGGGCCTAGGCCAAAGCCTATGATCATCTGATATGATCTATCAAGAGATAGTATTGTCCTTTTCTCTTCACCTTGGAAGCTTTGCAAATGTTCTCTGAATGCGCAAATGGGCCTTCACATGAACGAATACATCTCCAGTGGAAGAAAGATGACGGACCAAGCTGAACTCCCACAACTGCTTTGGTGGGTGATTTGTGAAATGGCCATTGTCGGCAAACACTGACGCGACCATGGACTGCGATGCTGCAGTATTTGTACGATCAGTATTAACTTACATACCTCTGCAACGCAAGTCATGACTGGCAACTTTTTGGCTTAGGACATCTGGTTGATTCCCGACCATTTGGTTTACCCTGTCTAGCTTACCTACTCAATGTTTTCTGAAGTCCAGCCGGACAGAACATAGACTCAATGAATGCGGCAGTGGATTGATTGCATGCCTGCGGCCGTCTTCCTTGGCCGTTACATTGTCATGGAAAACAACATGAACTTACTCACCTGCACACGGATAAGATTCTACAGGGACTGGGATATGAAATGTCCCTGAAGGATCCTGCTCCATTCAGACTTTAAAAGCTGCTGCGCTCACCCTGCGGCATGAGGTTGCATTTGCTCAGAAAAGCTCGTTGGCAACAGAACAGGATTGAATTTTTGCACGGAGTGAACTTGGGGTTGAAATCTGATATGCAAAAGCGAAAGTGAGTAGCCAAGGATCCTAGATTCGCTCTACAATTATCTACCAAGTTTGCTCTGAAGTTTCAATGACCAACATTTCGGGTGCAGCATATCGTCCTTCTACATATCGAATCATAGCACATACTGTACTGCCAAGACAATCCTAGAGAAATGATCGTCAGCTTGGCCATTTAGGACAATGGTGCTCTATTGCATCTGCACGCAAGGTGTTACAGTGTTCCCGGATCTTCAAGAGATCCGATCTTCTGGTTGCACGGCAGTTGGTTAGTGTTCTCAGCGTCTCCAATATTGACATTTCCTTCCAGTCTTCTCTCCAGTTTTGGTGCTTTGTTCGATCCCAGTAGCTGGAACACCTCTTGTCTTAGGTTCCCGTTGCTGCAGGTGTGTTTGTGTCTGTCTCTTTTTGGCCATGATATTTTTGCACTTTACAAGACGAGTTTGAACATGTGACACAAAGTTGTCGATTCCCTGCCTCCGAAACCGCACTGCAACATGTTTTGCCAAGTTTTGAAGAACCGTTGCTTCAGCATGCAACTTTGAAAACCAACCACCAGGACAATGTTGCTCACAATGCTAGAGATTTGATGATATCAACACATAGCAGTGGCAGTAAGCTGCTTTCCGTGCCTCAACATGCTTTCAATTGCTCTCTGCCCCATGCAAAGCTTCAGACACGGCCTGCCTGCTGGAGATTTCGGTCGTCTTTTCAGGTCGTCTTCGCATCTGGCCATGCCGCCCATGCCGCTGTGTTTCATCTCAAAAGTTCAAGTGCATCTTTCAACCAATCCTCCGTGATTCTGGTGGACCAAACCATATTTTGCGCAGCTTGCTGCAATGCAAGGGAAAGACAAGTCCCGAATATGTGTTGCATCTGTATGCAGTTCTGCATCGTCTTGTGTCATCTTGTCTCATCTTGTGTCGTCTGTCGTCTTGAGTTCCTTTCGTAGCCTGTGGCTCGGCCAGTTCCTTCAAGCGGCTCAAGTTCAGGCGGCGGCGAAGCTGCGGAGCCTCGGGTGAAAGCAATCTGATGACACCAAGGCCGACCTGGCCCACAATGGCGCTAGAAATGACTCGTCAAATCACGACACCTCCGAAACAGCAACTGAACCGTGCACGATGCAAAGTGTCTCATGGTGCTACAAACGAACACTCTTGAGCTATGCACATCACAATTGAATTCTGCGCAAATTGGCAAAGCATCACTCCCTGCCCTTCAAGACTTGCCAGCCAGTTGGGGCTACATAAGTTGCTTTGCTGCAAATGGAAATGTCCACTAAAAGCCGGACGCTCAATGGAAACTCAACGCAAATGTGTCAAACAAACCGTCAAACGTCTTGCTCTGGGGCCAGCAGCCAAGGGTGTCGGCTTCCTTTCCTTTCCAGCCAATGCGTCTGAGATTCTGGAGTGCTTTTGTTCAGTTGGATGTCATGCTAAATGACTCACAGCTCTGAAGAGCCAGGTGCTCAGTGTCCCTTTTGTTCGGAATTGAGTCTCCTGGCATTCACGTCCTATTTGGCCTCAGCAAGCCTTTATTCCCTCTGCCTCCTAATTCCACCAGCAAAAATTAGCAAAGGCAAATCACGGCAAAACCGCTTTGCTATATTTCAATTTATTCTTCCTGTATACACTATGCCCATATACATCATATACACACAAACATGATTTATACCTATATATTACACACATGAAATCGCAGCACCAGTCGGTGCAAGGCCTGCTTGGGCATGGCCAGCTCAACGAGGCGGGTGGCATCGAAGGTCCTTCGCCGAGAAACGACAGAGAAAGCTTGATAGGACCTTTCGCCTCTTGAAAGCCACTTGAAAAGTTGCTGAAAAAGCTTGGAGAGTTGCTGGAAAGGATGGAAGAACGGTGAGAGATGGGATGAAACACAATGAAGTGCATGATCACTGAGTTGTTCTAAGCTTCGCAACTGCATTAGAAGAGCATGAACTGAACTGCTGGACTTCCAACAGACTTTGACAGATTAGCAGGTGGGATCTTGCAGACCATGCCGCCTGTTAGGATGCACCAGCGTCAGTTCAAAGCCAGTTTCCTGAAGGCTGTGATAGAGCCAAGACTACGAGTGCAGGAGTGATCTCAAGGAGATACCTTTTGTCCATTGTAACCCATACCACTTGCATGTTTCTACAAAAGGCATCAGGGACAAATGCCGTCTCTGCTTGTCTCGTTGCAAAAAAAACACACTGCTGCTTGTGTGGTTTTTAATTCTAAAAATCAGCAGGAGATCAACCAGCTTACGCTCAAAGAAACTCCAACACACCATGCTGTAACCAGAATTGTCCATGTACAGCACAAACGTCATAGCTTGTTGCCTGCATATTTTCACTATTCTGAAGAACTATGTACCCACTGGATTGGCTCCGCTTCTAAGTCTTTAAATGCCGTCAACTCACCTGCGACTTTCGCTGCACCGGCTTGGCCAACCGCCGCAGTCGCTCCTTGCAAGCACTCAAAAGCTCAGGAATCGATGAAGAGACAAAAGCCTATTGAATCCAACTGGATCCCACTTGACAAATCGATCAAAAATATGAGACTTGATGAGAGCTGACTGTCAAATTATGTCCAAACGCATTTTATTTCTGGCCACGCAGGGCTTCCGTACAGCCAGGGTGAAGGTGTTGACTACTTCAGCTACAGCAAACGAAAACTTGCAAGGAAAAAAGGACGAGTGGGAGCTCAATAAATATTGGTACTCTTCATTAGTGGCATGTTGGGAACTTTGCGAATAAAACTCAGCAACGAACTTGCAGCCGATTCGATGAATGAATTTGGATGAATTTGGTCTCAATTCCTTATCTTACATTTTGTTGAAAGATGTTGAAAGCATGATACTTGCTTCGAGTCTGCTAGTGTCTCCTGGCTTGAACCCACTATTTTGCCCACTTCTATACTTAGTCTATCTTAGTCTCAAGTCTCTGAGAAGCTCAGAACAACTGTAAAAGTATTACCTTCTGCCACTATCTGCCACTATCTGGCACTATCTGCCACTAATGCCTCGTTTTTTCGCAAAGCACTGACGTGACATGCAGGTAATGCCATTGAGGCCCTGGCATGATCCGGTGGCCGCGGGATCCATTGGTTGAGCACTTGCCTCACCATGAGGCTCTGAGGGAACAAAGGTAGCTGGTGGTAGCCTTCATATGTCACGTTGTCGGACATGGGATCATTGAAGCAATGGGGAAATCTGTACGTTACTCATCAATGCTCATTATAAGATACTAATATATACAATACATGTTATGACTCTCTACGTAAGTCCGTACCAGGGCAGGCTGGGGCAGTGGCTGGAACCGCTTGGGTTTGGAATCTTGCGTCGATCTGCACACAGGGCCATGCGAACATCTCATCAATGTTGTTGGAAATGAGGCTGAAAGCAAATTCATCGGCTATGCATACTACGATCTTCAATGGGATAGTCCAAGCAAGCTGTCTAAGAAACTATGGACTCCTTGGGAAACAATGTAGGGTTGCGACAAGATCGGTGTTTTACCAGAAGGAAGCTGTTACATTCTCTCAAACGGCCTGATTCCACATCCCAACTGGTTCCAACCATTCAAAGCAGAAAGGAAGCTCACAATACTCATATCAGATCAGATCTCTCATATAGGCGCAATTCTCCTCATCGTGCTACTTGCTTGGCGCATCGATTGCCAAAGACCTTCAGCACAAAGGCCTCCCAGAGACTGGCTACACTGCTTCGCTACCTCACTCTCTGGATTCGCATTTGGAAGACACGCACCCTGTCTAATTGTATATGGACAATTCACTTTTGCTCGAAAAATTAAGGCGGGAATGTTGGAGCGAACCCAGATTCTCCATCTCGCTTCATATTACTCCCTGCTCTGCATAAAGATGTGGTTTCTGTCAAAGGGATGCATTTCAAGGCACCACCAGCACCACCACCACTACAAGCACAAGCACAAGCACCACAACTCATGAATACTGATGAGTTTGATGAGGTACGAAGAAGGCGCACTCTAGTATACATCCCAAAATGTTGCATTTGCAACATGGAGTCTGACACGGGAAATCTGCTGCAGTTTTGGATTCAATGCCTTTGTGGTGTCATTTTGTCTTGTTTTGTGCCATCCAACTGTGAGCTTCAGCGTGGCACGCGCCTTCTTCAGTTCCATCACTTCCTCTGCTAACAGAACGAGCTGGCGTCCCTGGCTCGCTGGCCTCACAATCTGCACATCGCTGTGATTTCCGCTTCTTCTTTTATGCTAGCAGCTAGCAGATGCTAGCAGTAGCATTCGAAGCATTTTTTTATGGATTTTAACAATGAGCTCGACTTCTGGAGTGAAAGACTTGACAAATTACAAATATTTACAAATAGTGTACAATGATCCCAAACGTCATCCGAATGGCGGAGAGATGTAGAGAGATACTCTGCACCCAACACAACCAAGCCACGACTGGAGAGAATGACAGCGCGAGCTGACAAGGAAACAGAATGCTTGACCTTCCCTTGAAAGACCCTGGGACCTAAAATCGAACCCCCCATTGGACAAGATGTTTTCAATTTGTTCAAATGAAGCACTTGTCGAACATTGACTGAAGCTTGGCAGATATCTTGCTAGAGCTTTGATCATCGCAAGTTTCTCCCTGTTGCGCGTTCCACCTTCGCTTGGTCACAACTTTCATCACTGTACGGCACAGGCAAATGCCACCAAGCGCGAGGGGAGTTCATGGCCAAGCGCAGCAGAGTTGTGGATATCTGTGATATCTGTGGATGTTGTGGATAGAAAACCTGCAGTTTGTGCCTGGCGTGCAAATGCATGTTTGTACACAGAATGTACATCGCATTTCCATGAAATGGAGGGAAAACACGAAAAAAATACATGTTTGTGTGAGACTTGTGTGAGACTTGTGTGAGACTCACGGTGTCGGGAGTCCAGGATCTGGAGCATGCATTGTTTCGGAAGAACCACATGGTAAGAACATTGTAAGAACATGATAAGAACATACTCCATGAGCATCAGGATATATCAGGATAAAGTAAGGACTGAATTGATGAAGCCTATCATGCCTATCAGGGAAACAAGGCTGAGGTTCTGAAGCCAAAGACCATAGGCCGCTTTGCTGGTTTCTCGTGCTGGATTCTTGGCAAATGAAAACCGTATTGAAAAACTGACGCGGGATCATGCACAAACCACTTCTGCATCTCACGTTTTTGAAGACACGGCTGGTCATAAAGGGCCATGGAAAGAGATGTCAACCAGCAGGTCGAATTTTGGCCTGACTCACTGATTCGGAGTTCATGCAAGGTTGCACAAATGGCTTAATCGCTGATGCACTCAAAGAGAATCATGTCCGAAATCTCACTTCCAGCAGCAATGCAAAATCTGTGCTTTTCAACAAAACCAAGTACCTGATGTGTTTTCTAGCCGCGATATTCGAACCAACTAAACCGACGCCAAGCAACTACTGTACTGATAGTGACAACCCTTGCAAATCATGCAACATGATACTCCCAAGGTTCCAAGCGACCGCACCCTTGCGCTGCCGCTGGTACCATGTGTCTCCGTCGAATCAGAATTTATACTTGTTCGATCTTGTTCGTGCTCATCATGATCCGTTGAGTCTGTGACGACAGTTGACTCAAAGCGCCGCTCTTTCTTTCCAGACCATGCGACAGTCATCTTTGCAGGGCTCTTTGAGTTCCCTGCAGTCCGCCAAGGTCACACCTCAGCCGGTTCATCTCGGAACAAAAAAACATGGATCCTGACAGCTTCCCATGTAGACTTATAGATCACACAGCAGCCCCGCTACAGCCCATGTCAAATCGTTTGTTGCAGAAATCCAGTTGCGCTGCAGAGGCTTAGGGTCCAGACAAGCTAAGTAAAATGTCAATGAAATGCGTCCACCAACTCGTTGTCAGAGTCTGAGTCCTCTGTCTTCAAAGCCTGAAACAAATGCAGCATTCAATGGTTTTCTCTTTGTGCTTCACTGAAAGCAAAACAAGACACAGATTCACAAATTAAGAATAAAAGCTGACGATTTACTCAAGGTGCCTGTTGTTTTTCCCCAAGAAGTCGAAAAGAATGTAGAAATACTACACCAGTGCAAGTGTGCAAGTCAGCCCAGTGGCAAGTGGCCTATCTCCTAGTATCTCCGAATAATTAGCTTATATGTGGCAGTTTGTGCCTTTTTTTGCACAAGGAGTGAATCCGGCAACCTGGCCAAATCTTTGTCCAACAACGAGAAAATAGACTGTATATTGCAAAATGAATTGTTTTGACTGGTCTGACATAGGAAAACACCAGGACCCTGCCTGCGGATTGACGCGTCGGGACTCACCCAATGTGAAGGGATCTGAATAGCCTGCAAAGCGGCTAACCAGGCGGTTTGGCCACCCTTACTCTGTCAACACAACCTTTCATTTGTAAATGTTAGGTAAATATCCATCGTGAAAAAGTACCATCCGACAATATGGATCCAAGGCCATTGCAGGCCCCTTCATGTCTGCAGACTAGGGTACTTGTTTGGTTGAAGGATGTTGAAAGAATCACTTAAAGAATCTATTGGTTCGTGGATGTCCCTGAGTTCGGGGGTATCTACCGGCTCGTCAAGACACCTCCAAGTCTTGCCGGCACTGAATCGAAGCTCGGCTCAAAGGCGCTCAGGGCCGGATCGTTGTCCTGTTCGCAATGTGTTACACAGAAATACACAAAAATACACAAAATGTTTTACAAAAATTTAAGTATATTTGATGCTGCATTGGAGATTTGCTGGGGACTCAGGCTGGCCCAGTCCCCGGCTGGTGCCGCAGGTAGTTTCCACAATTTCTGTTCACACAATGGATCAGTTCAATTCAGTTCGGACCACAGGTCTCCGAGACTGTGGAATTTGTGGACCAGCTTGGCTGGTGACTCAGGCACGTTGATATGTCATGATATGTCATGATATGTCATGAAGTCATGAAGCGACTACTGTCCTCTCCGCAATCTTTCAGCTTCAGATTTCAGCTTTAGATAGATCGTGGGAGATGAACCACTGTGTGTTTTATTTCCATGGACAAACAATCAAGTGAGGCGGTGCAGTCTGAGCTGCGACGTCCATATTCTGCTGTCCAGAGAATGACTGCCAATTAAATCACAAGACGTTTGAAGGTCCAAGCTGCTCCACGGAGTTCGCGCTGCGTAGAGTATTTCAAAACACTTTTTTAGTATGCTGTCTGTATTGGCGCAACACACAGGGGTCTGCTAAATGATTGCCACATCTGAGCTTGAGTTGCCAGATGCATTGAAATTATCACGTGAGTGCCACTGGTGCGACTGATGTCACACCATGTGTTGACTCGAAAATAAAAATGGGCTACCTATACACATTCCGTATATTGTTGATTTCCCGAGCCCTCATCTCATCAGAGTAGTCATCAAACCAAGGCAGTGGGTTGCCGAAGTTGCCAGGCTCCTTGCTCTCATCCTGCACGAAGAGGGCTGCTTCAAGCGCGGCGATGATTGCAATCACCAAGATGAAGCCAGTCTGGCCGTTGCCCACAGTTGCTGCGGTCACATCCTTTGGCACACCCTTGAAGCCAGGCAATTGCACAAGGCTCTGAGTCAGCATTCCAAGGGCACGACGACGACGACGACGACGACGACGATAAGCTCTGTCGCACTCGAGAGTGCATAGAGCGCCAAAAAGTAAACTGTACACCACGGCCAAAATGGCAAGGAAAAAGCAACAGGAAACCAAGCAGATGCCAACCTCATCATCGCCAAGCGGCCATGCTTGATCTCCTTAGCACGGAGGTCCTTGAAGGTAGCCTCATCCTTGCAAAAATCCAATGGGTCGAAGAAGCCCACGGGATCCATGGCACCAATCTGGGACTCCTTGCTGAAANATCCTTGCAAAAATCCAATGGGTCGAAGAAGCCCACGGGATCCATGGCACCAATCTGGGACTCCTTGCTGAAATTGCACACCACGTTCTTGCGGGCAACCGGTTTCTTGGCACCCGCAAAGCTCAACACAGCGGCACCTGCAGATGCAGCAGCCAAGGCAGAGTAGGCACCAAAGCTTGGCTCAGACTGGACGGACACAGGAGCAGAGCCACGAAGTGTGACGCTCTGAGTGCTCTGAGTGGTAGGTGCCACAAAAGCATCCACGCAAGGCACGGCAAGGACGCCAGCAGCGAGGAGAGTCTTTGCGGAAGCCATTTCACAAGTTGATGGGTTCCCAAGAGAAAGGCTGAGAATTTGAGCAAAAAATCTGTAACCCAGTATCAAGTTGGTTTACACAAAGAAGTTAAGTCTGAGAAGTGCTCATGGTGCAAGGCCAAGTTCTTTGCAGCTTCAACTTGCTATCATTGAAAAATCGTAAAACAAAAGTCTTGTCATCGACTACATCAACTACATCGACTATGCACAGCCACACTACAGCTGCTATTACTACAGCGGCACCTGCCCAAGAGCTGAAAAGCCCCTGTCAAACGGATTCGCAGCGCCTGGCGAGCATTCGATAAGTTATGATCAGTTGCTATGTGCTGGATGCCAACATCCATGGAGATCTAGATTGCTTTTAGAGACATCCCATTTTGAATGCTCAGCGGAGTAGCATGGCAGGATGAGATGAGTTATTTACTTATTGGTAGTGATTTATGCTTATATTACCTAAAGTGATTGTCGCTCACAGCTCAATGAGATAAGCACGATACCCCCAGCCCCAGACCTCGTCGACACATATCAGTGGGACACCAACATCTGTACTTACTGCACCTTTTCCAGGACTCCCACAGCAAGAAACGCTATTGAAAAGTGGTCAAAGGTGTCCCACCATTTAGTGCGACCGGCTCTTTCAATCAAGTACGCAAGCCACTCGCAGGAGCCCATGAGGCAAAGTCCTTGTGTCTGTTTCAAAAGTGGTCGTTGTTCCAATAGCAGTCGTATTTTGGGTCTCATCCAAGGGCCATACGAAAGCAAAACAATTCAAGTGACCTTTGAAAAAGGTTTGAACCAAAGAATCAAACCAGGACCTTGCCTGCAGGATTCTGACTGCACTGTGTGCGCCATAGGCTTTGCTGTAAGATGGTGTCATGGTACACAAGCTCCCACGAAAATGTAATGAAACAAACACTTGACAAGCCGAAAAGGAAGTTGCAAATTCAAACGTGTGTCCTCCGCGCTGCCATTCAAATTCCAAGTTGTCACCTGCGCACGAGGCTCGACTTACCAATTGAGCATGATGGTTCCCGATACCTCCCGATACCTCCCGTTACCTTCCACCTCTAAGCCCGTTGATGTGATAGAAGGAGGCTTAGAGGCAAAGCTGATATTTCATCCAAAAATTGGGTGGACTGCTACTGTACCAGTCATCACCTTGACCAATAGGTCGCCTTTGAAGGTGCAAATGCATTGCCTGTAGTAGCAGTTTAATTCTAATCAATATAGAAATTCAATGAAATTCAACGGAAAACCGTGAAAACCAATCCGTGCAACCATATGCCCACTGGAGAGAACACGCAACTGAAAAGGAGTGAAAGGACGGAAAAATATGGAAAGATGACAAAAGGATACAAAAGGGAGTGAGATTGGCTGAGACATCTGCGAATCTGTGAGATCCCTTGAGATCCCTGCCTTCCCGTCACCTCCACCGGAGTACAGCACTGGTCCCCAAGGAGGGTCCTCAACCCAAACCTCGCCACGAGGATGGAAGGGGGTGTGTCAGTAACATTTGGCCAGTGGTTGGGGTACTACAAAAATCATATGATCTCTTGTAATTTTCAAGCAATGCTCACACACAAGTTCATGTTTCAAATTTGTTGAAAGCATTGTGAGTAAACGGTTCAAAGCTCACGGATTTGACCAAGTTGGACCATCCAGCCATCACAAGAATTCAAAAAGGTTGAAATTGCAGGCTGCTGAGCCAAGTCCAAAGTGCTGTGACAAACTTGCCAGGGCCACAAGACGCGTAACGTCACACTGGTGACCTTGAAGCACCAGAACTGCCTGCAGCTGATTCTGCTGAATCCAGCTCTATCAAATTTAGACGACACTGTGGCCCGAAACAAGAGCAAGAAGAAGTAGATCAAAAGAGGCTGGAAAAGGAAATATGGAGATGACCGATGACGAATGATGATGAAAGATGATGAATGATGGAAAGAGTTGTTGATGCATAAGAATGTCGAACAGTTTTTACACACAGAAGTTTTTACACACAGAAGCTGCACGGAGAAGTCTTTACACATCCAACGGGTTTGGCACACAGAGAGGTTGTTACACACAGTCGCGTTTACACATAGCAGCCTATACACAAAGAATCTTTACACAGAGAAGTTTTTACACTGAATAGTCTTTACACAGAGGAGTTTTTACGCACAGACGTGTTTACACACATAAGTCTTGACACAGAGGGTTTTACACGCAAACGCGTTTACACAGAAAAGTCTCTGCACAAAACAATTTTACACACAGAAGTTTTTACACAGAGCACTCCTTACACAGAACAATTTTTACACGCAGAAGTCTTTACACAGAGAGTTTTTACGCACAACATGTTTACACTGGAAAGTTTTTTTGCAGAGACGTTTTACACGATGTTTTTACACAGAGCAGCGTTGACACACAGAAGTTTTTACACACAAGAGTTTTTACACACAGAAGCTCTACACAGACAAGTGCTTACACAGAGAAACTTTTACACACATAAGTTCTTACACAGAGGGTTTTTTACACACAGCAGTTTTTACACAGAGAAGTTTTTACACAGAGAAATTTTTACACAAACGAGCTTTCACAAACAGATTTTTTTACACAGAGAAGCTTTTACACAAGAAGTTTTTACAAACAGAAGCCTTTACACGGAGAAGATTTTTCACACAAAAATTTTTACACGCAAAGGACTTTACACAGAAAAACCTTTACACGGAAAAGTTTCTACACAGAGAAGCTTTACACTGAGCAGTTTTTACACAGAGAAGTCTTTACACACAGACGCTTTTCCACAGAGAAGCTTCTACACAGAGGGGTTTCTACACACAGAGGCCTTTACACAGGAGTTTTTACACACAGCAGTCTTTACACAGAGCAGTTTTTACCAACAGAAGTTTTACGCAGAGGAGTTTTTACAGAGAAAAGTTTCTACACAGAGGAGTCTCTACACAGACCAGCTTTTACACACAGAAACTTTTGCACAGAGAAGTCTTTACATAGAATACCTGTGTGATGACTCAAAATCGCAATGTTACCGCAATTTTCCCGCTTTGACCTTCATTTCGTGCGAAAGGGTTACATCTAAGATTTCAGAATCGAATTTTACCGTGGTTTTTGCACTTTGACCCTCATTTCGTGCGAAAAGGTCGCGCCCGGCAACTGAAAATTCACATTTTACCACACGTTCGCGCATCCGACCCGCGCGATCTCCGCAGATGGTTGCTCGGGCAACCGACAACTCGCATTTCACCGCACGTTTGCGCGTCCGACGCGCACGAAATGCGGAAAAGGTTGCTCCGGGACAAACAGAATTCAGTTCGCATTTCACCACGCGCTTGTGCACCCAACACGCACGAAGGGCGGAAAGGGTTGCTCCGGGACGAACAGAATTCGCATTTCACCACACGTTTGTGCGTCCGACGCGCACGAAGCGCGGAGAGTGTTGCGACAGACGACTTTGGATTCGCATTTTGCCACGCGTTTGTGCGGAGAGGGTTGGTTTTGCAAACCAGCTTTTTTGTGCCCCGGACGCCTTAACGGAGAATTTAGAAGAACTTGAGAAGTAGGAGTTTTTTGAAGTAGTTTAACTCCTGAATACTAACTCGTGCGTGTTAACTCCCGAGATCTCCTGAATATTAACTCCTGAGTGTTAACTCCTAAGTCGCTCCTGAGTGTCAACTCCTGAGTCACAACTCTGGTGTAACAACTCCTGTGTAATCACATGATGTATGTGAGGAACATGATGTATGTAAAGAATATGTGATGAACATGATGTATGTGATGCACATGGCGACTTGATGGAGTTGATGTATATGATGTGGGAGATGTAGATGATGTATGTGATGTAGATGAAGTTGATGTAGATGATGTAGGAGATGTAAAGAGAGTAGGAGATGTTGTGTAGATGGAAATGAAAAAATAAATTTAGCAGCCGCTCTTTGGGAAAAAAGCCCTTCGCAGAAGCTTTCGGGAACAACATGTTCTCCCGGCAAGAGACCCCAAACAGCGTGGGGAAAGGGAGTGCATAGGGGATACAAAGGTCGAAATCAAAAACATGTAGGGCAACAGAGGTGCGGCGCAGTGACGAATTGTTTTCTAAACGCAATGGAGAGTTTCACAATCGAAGAGACAAGTATAGATAGAGTGGAACAGAAGTTGGAGGGCGGTTACTGCAGAAGCACAAGAAAGAAGTTGGGGCTGACGCGTTCTTATTCTTAGCGCCGTTTGCTGTGCAGCACACAACAGGACCGTAAACACGACACCAGGCTTGGCTTAAAATGGAAACGACACCGAACTAGACAGGGCAGGACACACGGATGCCTCGGATGCTTCGGATGCACTTGCACTACATCTCGCGCAAACGCAGAGATAACACACACCTCTGCAGGATGCCGGATGCACCTGCCACATCTCGCGCAAACGCAGAGATACCACATGGATGCTTCGGATGACAATGACCTGTACACGGATGCCACGAATAAATCGGATGCCAACGAGCTTTAGAGTACAAGACACCGGAAACAGCATATATCATATATCATAGTTTATGACCATGGACCATGGATGAATAACTTAAATTGACCTTGTAAAAAATCAAGACAGTCCAAGACACGGATGCCACGAATGCATCGCCGTACATCTCGCGGAAACCGCAGAGAAAACACCCACCGCTGCCTCGAATGCCAGATGCACTTGCACTACATCTCGCGCAAAGGTAGAGATACCACACGAATGCTTCGGATGACAATGACCTGTACACGGATGCCACGAATAAATCGGACGCAAATGAGCTTTACAGTACAAGACACCGGAAAAGCATATATCATATATCATCGTTTTTGACCATGGACCTTGGATGAATCATTTCAATTGATGTAGTAGGAATGCAGGACAGTCCAAGACACGGATGCCACGAATGCATCGCCCTACATCTCGCAAAACCACAGAGATAACACACAAAGCAGCTTGCGGGAGCGTGCACAATCGAAACGCACTTGAACATGTCAGAAGAAGCATTTTACGCGAGAATTCTCAGCAAAAATGCCGGGGCCCAAGACCACCGCAAGACCGCGATCCGCATTCGCGCGAGCCTGCGCAGTCGAAACGCGCATGGACATGTCAGAAGAAGCTGGGGCTCAAGACCAAGCATTTTCTGCGAGAATTCTCAGCAAAAATGCATTGGCCCAGCCGCGCTCCAAGATCGCGGCACTTTGTGTGAGCCTGCGCAGTCGAAACGCACATGGACATCTCAGGAAAGCCACTTTATCCGAGAATTTACAGGTAAAATGCCGCAGACCAGATGGAGCACCTTGATCAAGCACCGGCCTTTACTATTGCCATAAGAATCCCTCAGTGTGGACACACTGTTTGGGGAAAAACTGGTTTTAAAAAAACAAGATGTCAATTGATGTTAATGATGTCAATGGATTTGATGATGTGACATGCCCAAACAATTGACCCTCCAAAAAGCCAACTGACAGGTCTTGGATGAAAAAAAATCGAACTCTCTGTTCAACTCGAGGTCGTGGTATGAATGCCAAGCAGGGTCACTTGCTACCGGGCTTCGGTATGGTCAAATGGAACGCTAAACCAATGTCCGGTGAGTTCCGCAATTAACCACTCTAGGGACTCCATTGCCTCTGTCGCTCGCATAGACCACACTGCAATGGAGCCATCGGAATAGCCTGGTGACCAGTTTTGGGCCGCTCTGCCAAAGTGATCCAACATCTGAAATTCTCATATCAAACTTGGGATGGAATTCATGTGATTTGACCGCCTCAATTGTATAAGCATCCGATTATCATCAAAGGTTTGGGCAGTGACAAACAATTGAAAAGAAGATTGCTGTGGTGACACTGTATATATAATATATGGTTGCCCTCACTTTTTCTCTGGGGATCTGGTAAGTTACCATGTTGCATGCTCAAATCGTCTGTTCTGTATTTCTCTCCTTGTCCAAGACAAGTGCCTAGGGTCATTGAGCACATGTGAGCACACTCACGCCTTTAAAATAATGCCCTCTGCCCTTTCAAATGGGCCTCCGAAGACCAAGTCGCGATGCACTGCAGCTGCGACCGAAAGGATGCTCACCTCCAAGTTGTGCTCACAGCGTCAAAACAATTTCCCTGAGGATATAACAAAATTCATATACATATAAAACTCATAGTTTTCTTTCGTTGAAAAAGGAGGAAAGTCATTGGAAGTTCCTGTCCCACTGAACTGGAGAACAAGCGAGAAAAACAGCGGACTGCTTTCGAAACATCTGCACTTGAGGCCAAGGGGTAAGGGACGAAAGCTGGCTTGGCAGGAGCTTGGCATGAAAACACAAAGGGTACATCGCAGCTGCGCAGCTTTTTCGTCAAGGTGGACGAGCGGATCTGAAGCTGGGGCATATTAGTAATGCGAGCATCCAGACCTACGTATTGAGGCGATGTATGTTGGAGGGGACGAGAATAAGAACATATTAATATAATTATATTGTTGCACGAAGAGGATGAGGAAATTCAGCATAGCCAACATGATGACCAGTGATTGGGGAAGATTCGAAGGTCCACCTTCGGCATCAGAGTGGACGTGGACCTTTGGAAGCGCGGGAAAAGTAGTGCAGTGCAAAACCAAAGTTGAGGACGAGAGGTAGGGTGGCAAAATGCTGACCATGTCTCCGGGGGATCGAGCCACAGCCAAACTGCCTGTGAACCCGCTAGGGGGGGNGGGGGGGGGCACGGGAGAGGGGGGGGGGGTATAACTCATGAAGTTTCATGGGATTAGAGATTCCAGTCAAGCGGACTTAGCTAGCAAAAGCTAGCTTTCGTGATAACTTAAGGCTCGTTGTTCGGCCTCAGACTCATGCAAATGCTTCACACGGTAGTTGCCAAGTCGAGCGATGCTGCTCTCCTGAAACATGGACGAAAGTTACGTAGGAAAATTGGGTGTCCTTCTTTTCAAGTTGATGCACAACAATATACATACTGTATGTATATATGTAAAAACTTATAAACTCGTTGGAACATGCCCACATCAAGAAGCAAACAATCACACCTGTCCAGTTCCTCTCAGTTCTTGGAACCCACAAGCAATGCAAAGGTATGCGAGCGTCCTCTCCGCGAGGAGCAAGAGTTAGGGCAGCGATGCAGTCGCTGTGTGCCACCAACAAATTCTCCTTCATCTGGTAGCCAAATGGAAGCATTGCAAAAAGATCAAAATGGAACGGTTTCTTCAATGACAAACGACTGCCAAAACGCCTCCAAGCTGTCTCTGGTTTGCAGTAACTCCCTGCAGCTCTTTCCTCCAAACCCTTTTTCGCTTTGCTTAGTACAATGATCCTGGCGTCAGTCAACCAGTCTGAGCTTTGTCCTGCGTGAGGGCCATGTCCGACACAGGCTTGGCGCCCATTTCCACCTGCTCAGTGTGCGCTTTCACAAACAGCAAGGAAAGTCTTGACAAGTGTCTTGCCAAGGCAGCAAGGCAAGCCCAGCCCAAACGAATCTGTTGCTCTTTTAGGCTCAATCATTTCGATAAATGGAGAGGGCTGGATAGGTTCAAGACATTGTACTCGTAGACCGGTCGACTGCAGCACTTAGTCATCTTGGCCCTGCAAACCACAGGTAACCTCAACAGAGTATGGATTGCTCCGATTGCTCCCCCTAACTATGCAGCATCCGGGAACCGTGTGTAGGAAATTGGGCGGATTCTGCGAGATGTCCAAGATGAAGACATCCTGAGTCCGAACTCAAATCTGGCAAATAGTAGAAGACTTAAATAATGCCCAAGACAGACCCACAGTTTGCAAATCACGGTGGCGAGGTTGAGTTAAGCTGTGGTGCTTCATTTGACAGCTTAGCACCAGCTTCCCACTACTGACGCGACTGGCTCTGTCTCAATGGCAGGTTGTCTGGTCTCTGCTAGGTCAACAACCCCACCCGAGGTACCAATGAGCGCGCGATCCTAGGTGACGCAGAAAATCAGTGAGCATACAAGTCAGCAAGAGCCGCCTTGGCTACTACTTGGCAATAGCAGCCACAAATGATAATGCCGGTTTGGACGCTGTCATTTCCAACTTGAAGCCATCTTCAGCACAGCACTCCGCCCAAGTTCAGAAAGCAATCGTTGGACTTGTGACACTCGAATCCACGTAGACTGTGGAGCAAAAGAAAAACATGATGACTGGTAGGTGAAGAACATGCAAAGATTTGGATTGTGTCTGCTGGAGTCCCGCTCATAAAATTGACCTTTTTGCCTTTTCTCAAGAACTGTGGGCAAACACTCTCAGAGGCACTGAGATAGAAACATTGGCATCGTCCAAGTGACAACTAGTCAAGTAGTCCATCTCACCTCATCAGCTGTGGGGCCGTTGCTTTTGAGAAGTGCCTCAATGTCTGATTTTCTTTCTTGGAGACTTCAAAAGAATGCCAGCCGGGCTTGACAGGCGTGACCTGGGATGACCTGAGGATGACCTCGGTTCTTGCTGTTGCATCACGCCACGCTCTGATGGGAGCCCACTGCGAAGGCGCTTCAGAAGACGGCCGCCGCATCGCAGCTCACGTGTGCGCCTCAGCAAGAGCAAATTACAGAAGGCTGGAAAGAGAACCTCGAAATATTCTGAAATATTTCTGAAATACGCCACAACCTTGTCTTCAAACCAAAGACATTCGAAATCATTGAAGAGATATAGTGATAACGAATATGGACAAAGCTCAAAGACTCAGCCCCAGTGAACAATTAGAGCTGTCTGCAAAGGCTTATTAGTATATTGGCCTACCGGCAGTAACTGCCACGCCTCGAGCTTTCTACGTCATCAGAAACAACTGTGGGACTGCCTTTTTTGTGCCGGGGATCTGGTCAGGCAATGTAGGACTTTAAGATGCAGGGCTTTGGATTGCTTGACGACGATTTATCTAACACTCTCACAGCTGTGTCCTGACTTCCTAGGCTAGGGGTGACAGGAGAGGGTCGGCCTGGTATTACTTGGACCAAGTTGCACATCGATGACTCGCATGGCCGTATCAAAGCCCACTGAAAGTAGTCTCCTGGCAGGAATCGAGATCAAAAAAACTGTTCTTCACTTGCTGTGGCACTGAACTCAATCCACTGTTCGCACTCTTGTTTGTTCTTCACTGATCAAAGCACTGAACTTACTTGCTGTGTCGCATCACCAAAAACTGTTCTTCAAGGCTGAAAATGTGCCTTAGGAACGGCAAAACATTGAAACAAGCGTTGCGACTAAATGCCACTCACAAGTATGCCCGCCACTAGGCACCATCAGCAGCATCAATCAACGCGACCACGGCAGCCGCGGCAACAAGAAGAATACCAAAGTGTGACCCAAAGGCACAGGCAGCTAGACCATGTGCTCTTTATATCGATTAAATTTATGACATGTTTCCATGTTTCCTTTTTTTTGGACAGGACTTTGCCGACAAACTGACTCTTCCCTCTCCTCGAAGAGACGCTTAGATGTGTCACAGGGCTCTTGTGGTGAAGCTCTAGAGCTACTGTCGCCTGAGCATTCGCTACCAATCCACAACCGTTGTGCCACTGGACAGCCGCCTCCTTGGAAACATATCCCTTAGATATACGAGCATGATAGCCATAGTCAAAGAAATCGTAGGACTGATGTATTTAATTTTTCTATTCATGGAAAATTCAGTTCCGACATTGTATTTTGCAGGAAAAAGACTGCTGCACTTTCAGCATTTGTTTCGAAATATTTTAGGAATTGAAAATGTGAACATGTACTGTAGAAATCAGTTTTGGGGATAAGGGAAGGTTTGAGAAGACCAGTAGACCAGTAGACCCTGCATGGCATTTCCCGGTTTTGTTCAGTGCCTCAGGTTTCACTTCGCCAGGTTTCAGCTGGAAGACCTGACACAGAATGAGAAAAGAAACATATTCACATCTATCTACATGTATAACATACACTGAATATAGACAATTACATACACATATGAATATCTAAATAAAAGCAAGGGATGTCAAAAGCAAGGGATGTCAAAAGCAAGGGATGTCAAAAGCAAGGGATGTCAAAAGCAAGGGATGTCAAAAGCAAGGGATGTCAAAAGCAAGGGATGTCAAAAGCAAGGGATGTCAAAAGCAAGGGATGTCAAAAGCAAGGGATGTCAAAAGCAAGGGATGTCAAAAGCAAGGGATGTCAAAAGCAAGGGATGTCGAAAGCAAGGGATGTCACAAGCAAGGGATGTCAAAAGCAAGGGATGTCAAAAGCAAGGGATGTCAAAAGCAAGGGATGTCAAAAGCAAGGGCTGTCAAAAGCAAGGGATGTCGAAAGCAAGGGATGTCAAAAGCAAGGGCTGTCAAAAGCAAGGGATGTCGAAAGCAAGGGATGTCGAAACAAGGGATGTCAAAAGCAAGGGCTGTCAAAAGCAAGGGATGTCACAAGCAAGGGATGTCAAAAGCAAGGGATGTCAAAAGCAAGGGATGTCAAAAGCAAGGGATGTCAAAAGCAAAGGATGTCAAAAGCAAGGGATGTCACAAGCAAGGGATGTCAAAAGCAAGGGATGTCGCAGGCAAGGGATGTCACAAGCAAGGGATGTCACAAGCAAGGGATGTCACAGGCCAGGGATGCGCCATTCGAAAGCAAGGGATGTCACAAGCAAGGGATGTCACAAGCAAGGGATGTCAGAAGCAAGGGACGTCAGGAAGCCTCGCACAAAAGCTTCGTTTTCACATCTTCAGCCGTCAGTTTTTGAGGGAAGACTCGCACGAAAGCTTCGTTTTCACATCTTCAACTTTCTGTTTTTGAGAGAAATCTCGCACGAAAGCTTCGTTTTCACATCTTCAACCTTCAGTTTTTGAGGGAATTCTCGCACGAAAGCTTCGTTTTCACATCTTCAATAACTTTCTGTTTTTGAGGGAAGTCTCGCACGAAAGCTTCGTTTTCAAATCTTCAGAGGGAAGTCTCGCGCGACATGCGTTTTTTGAAAGTTAGCAGATGGACGAAATTCTGTGTTTTGCAGGACAAAACGTGCCTCGGAAGAGGGATGTGGAAGGTCTGCCGCGCGAGGGGTGCGAGACGGTCCCGGCTAAACCGCGAACGGTCTCGGATCGGCCGCGCACTCAACACGACGCTTCAGGCTTCATTTTGACAACTTCAACTTGTTGGTTTTTGAAGGAAGTCTTGCGCGAAAGCTTCGTTTTCACATCTTCAACTTTCAGTTTTGGAGGGAAGTCTTGCACAAGAGCTTCCTTTTCACATCGTGCTTTTTTTGGCTTCGGCGTCGAGATCCGGTTTTGGAGCTGCAATTGCTGGCACCGTTGTGTGTAGTTCTATTGTGTTTTGCAACTCAGGGGCAGCAAATCGCATTGTCATGGCTGCGTCAAGCTTCCTCGGTGCCACAGCTGCGTGCGTAATACTAGTGTGTTTTGCAGCTGGACATCGTAAATCGTATTGGAATGGCTGCATCCAGGTTGCGAAGGTGACTTGTCAGCAGATTTTCTCCATTTTGGCGCTGCCGATTTTCCTATTAAAACTCTTATTAAAAGGCCTTCGAGATCCGGTTTTGAAGCTGCAATTCTGGCGCAATCATGTGTAAAAACGGTTCTGCGTAAGAGCTTCTCTGTGTAAAAGCTTCTCTGTGTAAAAGCTTCTGTGTGTAAAAGTTTGCTGTGTGCAAAAGTTTCTTTGTGTAAAAGCTTCTGTGTGTAAAAGCTTCTGCGTGTAAAAGCTTCTCTGTGTAAAAGCTTCTCTGTGTAAAAGCTTGAAGTGTGTAAAAGTTTGCTGTGTGTAAAAGCTTCTGTGTGTAAAAGCTTGTCTGTGTAAGAGCTTCTCTGTGTAAAAGCTTGGACACACATTTTCGAAGAGTGTGTAAAAGCTTGTCTGTGTAAGAGCTTCTCTGTGTAAAAGCTTGCTGTGTGTAAAAGCTTCTCTGTGTAAAAGCTTCTGTGTGCAAAAGGCAACTGTGTTTAAAAGGTAGCTATGTGTAAAAGCTTCTCTGTGTAAAAGGTTGCTGTGTGTAAAAGCTTCTCTGTGTAAAAGATGCTGTGTAAAAGCTTCTTTGTCTAACAGCTTCTCTGTGTAAAAGCTTCTGTGTGTAAAAGTTTGCTGTGTGTAAAAGGTTGCTGTGTGTAAAAGCTTCTCTGTGTAAAAGGTAGCCTTGTCATTTTCGAAGAGACACATTTAGGTAGCCTTGTGTAAAAGCTTCTCTGTGTAAAAGTTTGCTGTGTGTAAAAAGTTGCTGTGTGTAATTGCTGTGTGTGAAAGCTTCTGTGCAGAAGCTAGCTGTATGTAAAAGGCAGCTGTGTGTAAAAGCTTCTGTGTGTAAAAGCTTCTCTGGGTCAAAGTTTCTCTGTGTAAAAGCTTGCTGTGTGTAAAAGCTTGCTGTGTGTAAAAGCTTCTGTGTGTAAAAGCTTCTTTGTGTCAAAGTTTGCTGTGTGTAAAAGCTTCTCTGTGTAAAAGCTTCTCTGTGTAAAAGCTTCTCTGTGTAAAAAATGCAGTGTTTAAAAGGTTGCTGTGTGTAAAAGCTTCTCTGGGTCAAAGTTTGCTGTGTGTAAAAGCTTCTCTGTGTAAAAGCTTGCTGTGTGTAAAAGCTTCTGTGTGTAAAAGCTTCTCTGTGTAAAAGCTTCTCTGTGTAAAAGCTTCTGTGTGTAAAAGTTTGCTGTGTGTAAAAGCTCCTCTGTGTAAAAGTTTCTCTGNAAAAGTTTCTCTGTGTAAAAGCTTGCTGTGTGTAAAAGCTTCTGTGTGTAAAAGCTTCTCTGTGTAGAAGCTTCTGTGTGTAAAAGCTTCTCTGTGTAACAGCTTCTCTGTGTAAAAGCTTGCGGTGTGTAAAAGTTTGCTGTGTGTAAAAGCTTCTGTGTGTAAAAGCTTGTCTGTGTAAGAGCTTCTCTGTGTAAAAGCTTGCTGTGTGTAAAAGCTTCTCNNNNTGTGTAAAAGCTTCTCTGTGTAAAAGCTTCTCTGTGTAAAAGCTTCTGTGTGTAAAAGTTTGCTGTGTGTAAAAGCTCCTCTGTGTAAAAGTTTCTCTGTGTAAAAGCTTGCTGTGTGTAAAAGCTTCTGTGTGTAAAAGCTTCTCTGTGTAGAAGCTTCTGTGTGTAAAAGCTTCTCTGTGTAA
>BGPT01001088.1:163439-180086 GCA_003297045.1 Symbiodinium sp. clade C Y103
CTGTGTGTAAAAGCTTCTGTGTGTAAAAGCTTGTCTGTGTAAGAGCTTCTCTGTGTAAAAGCTTGCTGTGTGTAAAAGCTTCTCTGTGTAAAAGCTTCTCTGTGTAAAAGCTTCTCTGTGTAAAAGCTTCTGTGTGTAAAAGTTTGCTGTGTGTAAAAGCTCCTCTGTGTAAAAGTTTCTCTGNAAAAGTTTCTCTGTGTAAAAGCTTGCTGTGTGTAAAAGCTTCTGTGTGTAAAAGCTTCTCTGTGTAGAAGCTTCTGTGTGTAAAAGCTTCTCTGTGTAAAAGCTTCTCTGTGTAAAAGCTTCTCTGTGTAAAAGCTTCTTTGTGCAAAAGCTTCCGTGTGTAAAAGCTTCTGCGTGTAAAAGCTTCTCTGTGTAAAGGCTTCTTTTTAAAGCAGGTCTTGGGCCAGAGAAGGGCCGAGATGATCTGAGAGCGCGCTGAGAAGAGCTGAGATGAGGTGAGAAGAGGTGACAAGAGCTGAGCTTAGCTGAGAAGATGCGAGAAAAGCTTGGAAGATGTGAGAAGAGGAGAGAAGAGACGAGAAGACGTAAGATGAGCTGACATGAGCTGCGAAGAGCTGAGAGAAGTGGACAAGAGCTGTGAAAATCTGAGAAGAGCTGAGACAAGCTGAGATGAGATGGCATGAGTTGAGACGACCGGAGAAGCGTGGTGAAGAGCTGAGAAGAGCTGAGCTGAGACGAGCTGCGTAGAATGGAGAAGCTGAGAAGATTGAGACGACATGACAGGCGAAGCGTGGTGAAGAGCTGAGAAGAGCTGAGCTGAGACGAGCTGCGTAGAATGGAGAAGCTGAGAAGAGCTGAAAAGAGAAGAGTTTAGGTGACATGAGAAGAGATAAGAACAGATGTGATCAAAAGCAAGGGATGTCAAAGGGAAGGGATGTCAAAAGCAAAGGGATGTCAGAAGCCAAGGGATGTCAAGAGCAAGGGGTGTCAGAGGCAAAGGGATGTCAGAAGCCAAGGGATGTCAAAGGCAAGGGATGTTAGAAGCAAAGGGATGTCAGAAGCGCAAAGGCTTGCCTGCATCCTATAGGCCCAGCCTTTGTTCAGTTCTATAAGCAATAGGTGTTTCAATTTTGAAACTTCCGCCCCCAGCTTGCCCGGGAACTACTTGTATAGATTCTAAATATTCCAAAAATGCACAAAAAGACACTTCAAAAATGTTCTAAGCAAGGTTTTGAAAGTCCTGATGTAAATATAATATATAATGAATATAGACAATTATATACACATATGTATATTCTGAATATTTCTGAATGCACATAACGACACTTCAAAAGTGTTCCAAGCAAGGTTGTGAAAGTCATTGAATCATGACATTTCAGAAATTCGGGATCAAGACATTTCGAATGATACTTCACGGGTTGCACATCTGTGCTCAATAATAAAATGGAACATAACACAAGACACCATGACACGGTCATGCAATGGCTTCCCGCAGAGGCCAAAGCAATGCAGCAAGCACAGCGAAACGCGTGCTCACAACACGCACAGCAAAAGGCGTACAAATCATGCAAGCTATGCAAGGAATGCAAAAGACAATACTCGAACTACATGCAAGTTTCTTCCCCACTTTCATGCAAAAAATGGGGTGCAAATGTTTAACCAGCTTGCACGAACTAAGGGCAACACATGTTCTATGACCAACATTGCGCAACAGTAAATTCTGATCTTTCGATTTGTCTAGTCTTGCGCAATCCTACACTACAGCCACAAATAGACTTGTGCTTGCAACTACTTGACACCTTAATATTCTCTGAGCTTACATCAGAAGATCAAATGTCAGAACATCACAGTGTATCGCTCTACATCGCTTGCATGCATTGGACACAAGGACGTGTGTATGTTAAAATGTTATGTATCTGTTTACATTCTAGATGCACATAGATGTCACGGATATGTCATGGGTGTGAGATGTTCATTTTGACACAGAGTTGAAACTTCCAAATTCGCTTAAGGAGTTTGGTCAGCACATTGGCAACTACGATTAAGCTAAGCTGCAAGCAAAACATTTTGGAAGGGAGGCTGGACCCAAGCCATTGCTAGGAGACTAAGAAGACTACCTAATCTGTGACTGGACTCCGAATCCACCCCTGCCGACCCGATCAAAGTTGGAGTCTCGGGTCATCCAAAGTCCCAAGTCATCCCACGTCCAGACCTCGATCTTTCCATCTTCAAGACCCACAAAGATCTGCCTCACAGCAGCTGTGATTCTGACAGAAGATTCTTGCGCTCCAAATCATATCTGTCCTAGCCCCAGTGTATTTGTAAGATTTTGTAAGTAGATAGAATGGGTTGTATGTGCTTGCATCGTGAAGGATATGCCTTGCACGAACCCGTGCTGGTCTCACACTCACTCAATTGTCAAAGAGCGGCATTACAAGGCAACCTCATCCCCAGCATTTCAAGAAGTCTACCGCATGTTCAATCAATTTCAATAATTCATTTACTTGCGTCACGTAGAAACTCCACCGGCCCGGTGTAAGAGGAAGCAGCAAGAAGACCCCTGTCATGTCAGCAGCACTTTGCTATTCGGCCTTGTCTCAGGTTCCCAGCATAGGGATCGAACCTGCCAGCTGTATATGCTTGAAAGCATGCTTAGCGCACAGGCTCGGATGTTTAGACAAGTTATGGCCATTTATGGCCCACCGCCTTGATTCCGTAGGTTTGGGAAAACGATCGCTTCCAAGAGGTGTCGCCACTACGTGCCTGCTCGGATGTCGAACATGCAAACTGGAGGAGGGAATAAGAAGGCTGCACATGCTGCATCCCGGAAAGCAAAAGCAAAGTTGTACAGTAGGAGTTGTAGACTCTACAGATGACAACTCAAGTAGACTCATCCTGATGACTCACCAGAAGAAACTCGCCAGATGCGACCCAAAGATGCAAGGCGCCCAGTTCATCTGGCTCCACCACTGACCTGGTTAGAATTGACAGTACATGCATTCTGCCTACATTGTGTCTGCATAGTCTGGAAAAGGAAGACTGGAAGTGTGTGTGTGTGTGTGCTGCATCTCTCTTTCGATTTGTTTTGGATTTATCAAAAAGTTGCGACGAATCCACCAGCCCTGCAGGAATAGTCAAGCAGTGTCAGGCATCTCCAAGTATCTGGCCAAACTCGCCCCAGCCTTGACAGGTGGGTAGAGTCCTGCGAGGTGCAGTGTGGGTTTAGAGTGTCAGAGTACATTCTGGTTGACAGAGGTCGTAAACCATAACAGCAGAAACAAACAGCAAGGCTACCATAGGCAATACTTGCGTCAGTCCAACTGTATAACCGCCAGACCTACATCGCAGAGGAAAGCAGGCAGCAAACAACCACATGCACTTCTGCCGAATTCTGAAGGCTCACCCAGTCCTCATGGGTGACCTTCTGCAAATTTTTTGGAGGTTGGAGGGAGGTCAGGATGGCTCCGGACTAATGCCGAAATTTCCAAAACTTCAAACTGTGCAAGGGCCTTCTTTATTGGGGAGGTCATACCGTTAAATTTCCTGCAAGATGATTGTGGGCAGAACCAAGAAATCAAGGGCGTGAAGGTGTTTGGATGCTATCTCGCTCAGCTCTCAACCATGACAAGATGTGCATCGGGCGCAACACAAATACCACTGACCTAGGCATACATTGGAAAAGAAAGGAAGGATTGGCACGTTCAGCTGTTGCACCCGTGCACTGTTCGTATTTCTGAAAATCGCTTGGTTTTGCGTGATTTGTGGCAGCTAGAATTCAATAGAGTTCAGCAATGTTCAGCTCTACAGCTGGCTGTACTAAGGGAGCTGTGCTGAGAAGTCCGACACCAAAACGAGGATCCTCGAAGCTTCGGAGAGGCGTTGGCTGGATTTGCCTGATCAAACGACCAGAAATTCCCCAAAGGACAGAGTCTCAAAACAAGGCTGGCTTAACATATTCTATCATATCTTATCTACCTAAACTAGAAATGTGACAGATTTTCAGCAGAACTGACTTCGGCTTACAGGCCACCTTTGAGCCACTCAAAAAGACACTGTCCTTGCCTGATTTCCTCCTCAACATGGCCAGGAACATCCAGAAATTGCCGCATGGCTGCACCTCGCAAACAAGTATAGTAAGTGAACACATAAGCAGCGCATTCCCACTTCCCACAACAACGCGGAAGATATGGCAAAAGTAGGTGTCAGTGTCCCGAGTTGCAATGTGTCATGATCCCTTGAACGTGACTCATGTCTGCTCACTGAAGTCCACCGCAGAATTGCCCCCAAGGTTTCTTCACCCTGCATGCTCTCGAGACACTCTCTGTTTCCTCAGTATCGTCTCCCTGTGGCATGTCCGTTCTAGTTGGGATCTCAGAACTTGACACGTGCGGGTATCTGGCCTGACAAAGTTGTTCAAATGCATGCAGCTATCAAGCAGCTGTCAAGCGAGCATGAAATGATGACGCCATTGTAGCATATTGTAGCAAGGGAAAGGGATGGAAGCAGCGGAAGCAGTGGAAGCCGTGGAAGAAGCAAAGCGAAACACTTGGTCGTGTTGGCATCAAGAGGTCTGGCTCTGAGCTCTGCCAGGGCTGCTGTGACCGTAAAGATACGGGCAAAAGAAAGCGCGTATATCTAGCATTGAAAAAATTGTACGAACACGTCTGCAAATTGCTCATTTGTGAATCAAATTGTCCGTGTCAAGCTGATGCCCCTGCGCAGCGCCAAAGAGAGGACAAGGTGTTCAAGGTGTTCCCAGTGCAGATTTCTCCATAACGCACTCATTTTGGACCAGAACATACTTGCGCGCTTTGTCGCCCATGTTCCTAGAGAAATCACTATTTGTTTCGACCAAGTTTGCTCGGATTGCTTGGACTTTCTGCCGTCTCATTCTGGGCATAGTTGCCAGGACACTTTTTAGTGTGCTTTCAGCGTGCTTTAAGTGTGCAGTCTTGTTGCGTTTGTAGACAAGACACTTCTTACTTGTTTTATATTGTTCTTGCAGGACCCTAGTGGAGGTTTGAAGGACGCCATGTTGTCAAAATCCATCCCGAAGTGCGATCAGAACAAGGAAGTCATGGTGACATGAAACCATCAGACTGTCTTACCACACGTACCCCTTCACAGGTCGGCCACACCTCAAAAGCAAATCCTGCACAAGGATCCGCAACCTGATCAGAGGTACAGAAGGATAGAAAATGATAGAAACAAGTTGGCACAAGTTTCAATTTTGTGTTTTTGATTTTCAGCCTCGGTTGCTTTCTAAGCACCCCCACTGCTCTTTCCGAGCATCAATAGCGACCTCACACAGCAAACAACTTTACAACATCGCCCTGTCAATTGAAGCGGCCCAGCCAGGAAGCAAACATCCAAAAGGGCGGCCTGATCCATGGGCGAACCCAGCAAGGTTTTCGCTGGAAGCTTTGGCCTCAATCACACAACTCTGTTTCACCAGAGGCACCACAGAACATGGCATCTCATATCATCTCATGTCATCTCATGGCATGGTCATGGCATGGTCATGGCATTGTGATGTCGTGGCTTCATTCTGGGCCCCGACAAGCCACCGAAGCGGTTGCTCGCCAGGCTTTGGAGCAACGTGTCGAACTCGCTGAAGCGCTTTGCCACCTTCAGCATACCAGCACCGAAACAGTCCAAGACAAAGCAAAGCGAAGCAATATTTGATATAGCGGTTAAAGGATGTTCAGAAATGTTGAAACATAAAATGAATTCATTTGACTTCTGCGCTGTGTCTTTGCCTCCCAAGACTTGTCTCCATACTTCAGCTGGATGTAATACCTGGATACGGGCAGAATATGTTTGAATTCAGCATGGAATGTCCCAGACTTTCCACGCTCCCAGGCAGATTCAATAAAGGAATGAAAGGGAATGAAATCCAAATAAATCGCACAACACATCACAACACAAAGCATGCCGGCCACACTGATAGGTTGTGTGATCCCATGTTGGTCCTGCCTCCAACGAAGCTGTAGACTATTGAGAAGCAACCAAGTGGTCAAACAGTGCAAATCTACCCAAGTAGGATAGAATCTAAAAAACTCCAAGGCAAATCTTCAACTTACAGTCTTACAGATCCCACACATTTAGCTCTCTCTCTCTCTCTGAGTATGTGCCTAAAAAACACCAAAATATGATTTTGGGGCACCAAGTCAGAGGCCTTATAGACATTGGCAGAAAGATCTGCAAGCGTCGTCATCTCCCATCGGGGCCTGGGCCTGGAGCACTTTGTTTCTTGTCTGAGTATCAGTGTGAGCATGGCAAGTCTCGCAAGATCTCGCAAGTCTCGCGCCACAAGTCCATTTGTCTTCTGTGATTTCAGCAGAAGGGCAGTGAATTTGTAGCAACAGCTCCATCCGATGCAGGCAAAGCACAACGCATCCTGCCTTTCGGGCTGTGATGTGCGCCACCAACTACGCAGGAGACCGAATGCAAAAAGAGATGCAGCTTGAATTCGAACCTTGACTGTATCCAATCTTGATTCTTTAAAGAGCATCAATCGAAACAATTACAACAGAATTTTGCGGCTGTCATCATGCAAAGAAACTCACTCCTTGGGGCAATTTCGTGCTTTTCATGTGTGCAAGCTGGTTTTTGGCTACCCGGTGGGGTTTGCCTGTTTAAACTTGTGGTAGCTTTCTCGTGAATGATCGGCTACATGGTATGAAGAAGCATTGGTTCAAAGGCCACTGCTGTTTGTACAGTTAAATGTCCGCAGTGGCAGTGGCAAATCGCATGATGACTGCATGGTTTTGACACCTGGGTGCAATTTGATTGCAGTGAAGCCAAGCAGCATCAATAAGTTCACAGCGCCTATCTACAGCCTAACCAAGACTACGATCTTGTTCAACCTCCAAACCATCAACTGCTAAACAACGGCCCTTTCAGGCTGTAAACATATAACTCGGACCTAAAGGCTGCGTGAGATAGGAAGCACCTGTCACTCAAGTGCAAAATTGGTGCATGCAAAAATGCGTCTTGTTCTGAAAAAGCACGCAAGCAACGGCAATTGCATCTCCAAACAACACTTCCAATTGCAGAATTCTAATTTAAGAATCTGACAATGTGATACATATGGGATGGTACTTTCCTTCTCCCGTATCTAAAACTAAAGGTGCAGGATCTGATCTTGCAGACAAGCCGGAGAAGCTTATGAAATTTCAGAAGGCGCAGCATCATTTCGCTTTTCTTGCTTTCCTTCTCTTTCCCTCTCTTCTTGAAGAAGCCGCATCTGCACCACCTCGCGCGCTAGTTCTGCTGCTTTTGCAGCATCCATCAGCGCAAGTCGCTTCAATGCAGGTAAAGCCTTGGAACGGTCGACGAGTCGACTATCGCATGACCCTCTTGGGAGATCTCGGGAGTCATGAAGAACTTAGATGGGCTTTGAAGAAATGAACCTCTGCAAAAACACATTGACAAGTCTCAGCAAGAGGTTTGTTTGCTCCCCATGCTCTTCACATTTACATCCAAAGCTGGTAGTCTGCAGGTTTTTATAGATCTCCTCTCTTCAGAATCTTCTTGACTCCTATCTGCATGGCATAACACGCAGCATGACAAACACCATCGACTCGCCTCGTCAAAACGATCAGAAGTGCCCTGCAGAGTGGCACCCAGGTGGCCGAGGCTGTAACACCCCCAGCTGACACCCAAGAATCGAATCCAACAGTATCGTGGTTTGGCAAATAAGGTCAGATCGTCATGTGTGCCATGGCCATTAAACGTTCGACCTAAGTCCTACAAAGAACCTAGATGAGCCAAGCATTACGTGCTCCGCAAATTCCGCAATGATCCACAATGATTTTCGAACGCTTTAGAACGCTTTAGAACGGTTGCGCAGAATGCTGGAGCCATCTGGAGCACATCATTGGCCACCTGGAAACACAGCCCACCACTGTCCACCACTGGCCTCGGCAAAGGAAACCAATAGCCCTGTCAGCATGCCTTGGTTTTTCAAAAATCCAGCACAGGGTTCTGTGCTGCGGATGTGCGTCTGGTCCATTGCGGTCTTATATGGTCTTCTCCGTCCCTTTCGAGCCCTGGAAGCTTGTGTACGATACCCGTCAATCGCATTGAAGAAAATTGCTGGCAGGTGGCAAGAAAACACATCAAACACACTCAATTCAGGACAATTCAGAATGTCGTACTCAGTCATCATTCGCACGCATCAAGGATGGTTCGCCATCCCATTTAGATTCTCCCAAGTGCTGTGCACTGAAGGTCCTGAATTTCACCTATTGGATCATTTGACTGCACCAACTGAACATTGTGACTTGGCCCATCTTGGCCCATCTTGGCCCTCTCCTATCATCGTCCCTCCGGGTCAGGACACTCTCTGCAACCTCCACACAGCCCTTGCATCGCTTCATCGCAGAACGCAGCCGTGGTAAAGGATCCAAAGCAGCGCCAAACTGAACGAGTTGCACCCAGCGACAGGGAATGGAAATTCATCAGCCATGTCACATTGTGATGTGTCACAGTGTCACATGCAAAGTACTGAATGGAGAGCAGAGTAGAGCGGGCGAAACCAAAACTCTGGGAAACCGCCACAACAGACTGGTGTTGCACAGTACACAAAGAAATGTCTTGTACTCCAGCTCCGTGATGGTGCAGATGGCCTGCAAAGCCAAGATCTCCGCTTTGCTGAGGACCTTGAGACATCTTGAGACCAGGAACGCTGAAAAGGTTTGAAGCTTGGGACTTGCCACAAAAGCTAAGAAGATTCTGTGAGGTTCTCTAAGAACATGTGTGGATGACGTCTTTATCTATCTCAATGTGTATGTATTTATATACTAATCTGTCTACCCGCACATTTACTTTTCTGTATCTGAGGAAGGTGTTGGCTACAAACGCCCAACTTTACCACAACAGCCAGTTCTCAACGCATTCCAATGAAATCAATGTAATTACAAATTACAAAACATCCTAGGACCCATGTAATTTGTGCTGTCAGCCAGGGGTTTGTGTGCTTCATATTTCTGCCACTTTTGGCCTCACAATCTGGCAGTTGACAGACCCCGGCGCCAATAATCGAACCGCACACCCAAGAGCAACACACAGAGAAAAGAGTGAGGAGAGAGAGAGAGAGAGAGGACAAAAAATACTCTTGCACGCTCAAAGTGTAAGCTGGTCTTGCCCAAGAAAGCAAAATGTAGCTGCAGCGCAACATAGCGTAGTGGAGGCGGAAGATAACTTCACGTACGAGCAGTCCGTCCCTTCATGCCGAAAGCTATGGCCATGCTCACATGTATCGTGAGCATTGATCAAATTTGATCAAAATTGATCAAAATTGATCAAAATTGATCAAAATTGATCAAAATTGATCAAAAGGTCTTACAAAAAAAGCTAGGCTAGGATGCACCTGTGTGCACCTGCACATGGACAGCTTGCCTGAAGCACCCCTGAAAGGTGATCCAACTGCAGACAGAAAAGGGCAATAAAAGCACAGTCGATCTCGTGTCTAGTGTTGTGAGCTCTTGCACCCAAGTGTCCATCATAGAATACCAGTGTGGCGACTGCCCCAAAGAGCTCCCCCCGACCTAGCAAAGTAAGAATTCAGAATTCAAGAACGACCTGCATATGTGCTTCATTTGCTTAGAAATTCCAGTAGAAATTCCAGAATAATACACGCAATCAAATTGCAAATGTCTGGCTACTTTTTTTCCGCTCACTCCAGACAGACTGCTTAGCACAAAAATTTGGAACGGATTATAGGTGAAGGTGACAAAAATATGCATCATAATGTGTGGGTGTATATATATATATACATGTATATAGATATTTATATTCATAGTCATATTATAAATATAATATCTATATATATATATACATATACATTATAATATGAAAATGTGTGTGTGAGTGTATCAACACATTCCAACAAGATCAACGGGCATGCACTTGCAAAACAGATGCCCTGTTGCGGTTGCGCAAGCCGTTGCGTACTTGCCTGATGCTCCAACGCATCTCGCAGTTCTTGGACTTCTGAAGATGACATCATAGCCTGCACCTGTCCAAGAGTATCTTTCAATGACTCTGGATGCCATGTCGCCAAGTTTTCTCATTCTATGAGAATAGCACCGGTATAGGTTTCCTTACTAGCATAGAATGGATTTTGTTTAAATAGAAGATGTAATTTGGGGGTGTGACCAAAGCCGGTTCAAACAAAAGATCGGGTCTCCGATAATTCCCAAATATGTTCTATATTAGCGGTGTGAACTATAATTGCAACGAATATTGACTCTTGTTGTGATGGCAATTCCAGGTGCCACATGACTGCAAAGGCCATGAGGCCCTGAGATTGAAAAAAAAACAAACAAAGGCGTGGGTAAATGATGCGGAGTGGCAAAGAGCCGTGCATCAGAACAAAGGCATTTAGGCGCAGTTTGGCTGGCATCCCCATGGGACACCCAGGCGGCTTCTGGAAGGAGTTAATCAAAGAAGAACTAGACTTTACGCTTTGGAAAACATGAAAACTTATGAAGCTTGTGTCCACATGTCAGCACATTGAGACCCTAGATAGTTACGTAAGATCAAGCCATTCAGAAAAAAGAACGGGATGAGGTGAGAATGACATCCGACGCCGCGGAACTCGTTTGCGGAAAAAACAGAACAAAAACAGAACCGCTCACCGAACCTAGACATCAGGTGGTCACGTCTCACCATGACTTTTGACGTCACTTTCCTTTCACTTTCCTGTCACTTTCCTGTCACTTCCCAACAGGCCACCTGCTCAAGGTCATCACCTACAAGCTCGCCAAGCTCGCCGACACGCCACTGCAGCTGTGCAACAGCTTGCCTGCTGAAACAAATTCTATCCTTATGGACCACTGTTGACCTTATTTGAAATGTATATGAATGTATACATATGTGATTTGATCATATATTATATATGAGCTATATGACATACATACAAATAACCTGACCAATCAGACATTTTCTTCAAGTTTCAAATTCTCAAGATTTACTAAGGAACCAAACAGCAAAAAAAGCGGGAGTCAGAAATTTCAGTAAGCACAGAAGGAGTATGTTGGACTGTTTTTCATTCATTTGTGTTTCTCCACGTCCACATTCAGCGAAGTTGCTGCACTCTCTGTGCACCCATGCCCTCTGCTGGTGTGAAGAAATGCCTCTGGCAGATTCAGATTCCGAAACTTGGTCAGAGGGTAGAATGTCTTCTCAATTCAAGTGCCCACTGGTTCTTCTGGGAAAATATCAACGAAAGCAGGGATGGGAAGTTCGTCCAAGCAGCTTGCATTGTGCTGGTGGATCTCCATTGCAAACGGAAGCTGGGACCTTTGGCATGTTTGGCTCAGTAGGAGACACGTAGAACCACCTGAGACAGAATGAGTTGCACACTGCATGGCACTGCATGGCACTGCATGGCACTGCATGGCTGCGAAAGCGGGCTGCAATGTGTTGTAACTTGTCAGTGTGTTGCATGCTCGTCTGGGGGAGTGTAGGTGCATGTACACGAACTATCACAAAGCTGACTATTTAACTGGTTTTGCTATCCGTCCAAATGAAAATCTTAAATGTAGAGCAATTCTGGAGAGCTGCTGTCCCTGGCAACCTTAAAGTCACCTCTTCAGAGCTGCAATTCTTCTCCAATTCTTCTCCAAGCCACTTTGTCAGCACTAGCTTCGCCGGTGCAGCAGCATCCAACGATGCAGCAAAATGCTCTGATGATTTGTCACACCGACCTGCACGGATGCGAATGTCTGGTCAAAGAGAAATATGACGTACGATAAGTTCATGATCAGTTCTATAGAATTTAAAGAATACTTCTAGAATTTACTGAAAGATGCTGGCTTGGATCTTGCACAGGCTTCCTGATGAGCTTAATAAGAGGTTAGGGATAGAAAGGTGCTTGTGTTGCCAATGAGTGACGATGCCGCTGAGAAGGAGAGATAAAGAAACTGATTTAGAATCAGACTATTCAGGATACAATCACCATGTCCAGCTGACCCCGCGGAAAATCACCATGTGTACCAAATGCAAGCATGACTGACTGTCTGACTGACTGACCGTGAGGGACTCTCATCGCATTTTTCCACTCGCAGTCGCACCTTCAGAGAGACTGTTGTAAAGCACAAGTCCACCTGGATGCATTTGCCACAAATCATGCACCACTAGTGCCAGGTACATTGCGAAGATTTATGTAATCAAGACCAAAATACCAAGCGCAAAAATGTGTCATGGCAAAACAACCTGGAGGACTGAACAAGGCTAAGCAGCATGCATTGCCTCTGAATTTCGTGAGACACTTGGCACCATGACTTGAGTGCTGTTTCATAGCGAAATCCTTTTGCAAGTGCAACCAAGTCAGAACTCTGACAAATCGAGTAAGTATTTTTCCACTTTTCGAATCTGACTGCCATGAAACTGACATTTCTCAAAAAAACAAAAACAACTGGACAAGCAAAATCTGTCTACTACGTCTACCATTGCCCGGCCCTATGACGCACCAGGTTTTTTTTTCGTCCTTGCGCAACCGCACTTGGGTCATGCCTCGTGGCATTCGCATGTGAAGACCATAATGAGGGAAGACAGTGGCGCCGTCGGCAAAATCTCCATCAACGCGGCCAGCACCTCCCAGAAGTGAAGAGTTTTCCATTCGAAGAAAACAGAGAGATCCCTGAAATGGGAGGAGAAGTGGACCTATTGAATCTTGTTCAATGCGGGAATTGAGATAGGGAAGTTCAAGGAACCACAGGCATCAGTCTTATTCAAGAACGCTTTGCCAAAAACGAACACAAAGGCGAGAGGCAAGAAGCCTTGACGATGTGGAACCAAACCCAAGCTCGTTGAAAAGTTTAAAACGATTTACAAGGAGGACAAAGCCAGGAGACGTCACTACTTGTTGAAATTCATGCCTTACATACATAAACTACTGCTTCGCAGCAGCATCATGCTTGAGTTACAAGCAACACACATTCCAGTTTTGAGCATGGCCGACGCCTGACGCATTGAAAGGGTGACACGGGATGGTAGAGTTCCAACAATCCGAAAGCCAAATCAGTACCTCAGTTTCTCTGAACACTTCAACTTGCAAGACTCTGGTTGCCCCAATATTTGGGTTTCTGTTCATGGGTACTTAGTAGGATATTGAAAGGCTATTCATCAACAATGTCGAAACAAGATGCCAACAAATACAAAAGCTAAATGCATTCGTCCAATTCCGACCCTTCGAGCTCGTTTTGAAAAGGGCTTGTGAGATAAGCTGAAATAAGCTGCTGTGATGTAACGATCATTGGGAACCAAATCTTCCGCTTCGCAGTCTGTGTGTTCGAAGTGGGCCCTGTAACCAGGTTCATACCTGTCAGAGCAGCTTGCAACGCTCCATCTCACCATTTGAAGCGTGAGATTTGTGATTTCTGGGCAAACGCTCCATAATCATCAATGTCGGACACTTGGCAAACAAAAGTATTCAACCTTGCTAGTTTCTGCTGGGGCCTGAGGATGTGCCAGGGATCAGAATGGCTAGCCGGAAGCCCCACTTCCTCCTCTAGACGAAGCTCCAAATCATCAAGAACCTCAAAGATGCTTCGAAACGGTGCACACTCTTGGAACGTCCAGACTTCAAACTTGTTCAAGCATGCACTTCCCTTGTGTAATTAGTGGTGTTATGTGCAATGCAGGTACGAGTACATCTTCATTTCGCAACCCATTCAGGAAAGCAGTCTACCATTTATGTGCTATTTCAAGAAACTGCTCGCAAATTGGGAGGAGAAAGCATGATGCTCATACATTGTATTGTTTGTTTGGGTTGAGTGCAAGCTCCCCGTGTGAATGATCCATCTAGAATGACCTAGTTATCGAAGGAAACTTTTAAGTTCATTTGTTTCAGTCAAACTTCCGACACGATGGACATGGAAAAACCAAGAGGGGAAGAGGCACAGAAGAGAGAAGCTCAGACAGGAGAAAGTAAGAAGAGAGAAGATCAGACAGGAGAAAGTCAGAAGAAAGAAGTTCCAGGTGCGCGAAAAGGTAGGAAAGTCGCGAAACACTGTGTTTTCCCAATGTTTTGTGGCTCCGGAAGGTCGAAAAAGAAAAGGGGTTCGCTAAAGCAGTAGGCGCAGAGCGATCTGGGCAGATGAGAAAATGAAAATTGCTCACCGCTGTGGCGCGAAGCGCGTGTTGAAGTAAAAACGCACAGAAAAATATTTTCAGCGTCGGAGCGCGTTTGGATTTTGCACGAAGCACATCTACAAGTCAAAATGCTAAAAGCACCTCACGTCCGAGTCGCTTTTGGCAGTTGAGATGTCGAAAAAGTGCACGCCGTGGCGCGTAGCACAATTTCAAGTCAAAATGCGGAAAGCACCTGATGCTCGGAACACTTTTGGAAGTTGACACGTCGAAAAAGTGCACGCCGTTGTGGCGAAAGCATGTTTCCAAGTCAAAATGCTAGAAACACACCATTGTCGGACCACCTTTGGAAGTTGAGATGTCCAAAAAGGGCACGCCCCTGTGGGGCGAAGCACATTTGGAGGTCAAAGGTGTTAAAATCTGATGGTCTTGGACCACTTTTGGGCGTTCAATCGTCATTTTGCGTGGCAGGCACAATACAAGAGACATATCAAGCAGACATGTCAAGAGGTCAGGGCGCTGATTTCCTGAGAAGGGTTGCATTTTGGCGCATCAGATCTTCAGGTTTGCTAAGATGATTTTGCGTGACACGTGCAGCACTTCGTATGACCTGACGTCACTTTTTCGTGGCAGGCGCAGTACTTCAGAGAGATGGAGTGAAAAAACCGCAAAACGCATTGGTACGAGGCCGTCAGCTGGACACTCAAGTTTCCATTTTTGAAGGAAGCCTCGCTGAATTGCTTCATTTTTGATGTTGCCAACTTCGAAAAATGAGGAAGTCTCGCAGAATTGCTGCGTTTCGGAACGTTACACTACACTAAAGTATACAGTATACTACACTACACTACATTACACTACAACTACATCCACAATTACAACTACATCCACAACTACAGCTACAACCACTCTACAACTACACAACGACTACACACTACACTACACTACACTAGACTACACTGCACTGCACTACACTACACTACACTATACTACACTACACTCCAGTATACACTGCACTGCACTGCACTGCGCTGCACTCCACCCACACTATACTACACTACACGACACCACACTACACTACACCACACTATACTTCACTACACTACACCACACTACACAACACCACACCACACTACACCACACTACACCACACTACACTTCACTACACTACACCACACTACACTACACTACACTACACTACACTACACCACACTACACTACACCACACTACACTACACCACACTACACTGATTACACCACACTACACTACACTACACTACACCACACTACACTACACTACACTACACCACACTACACTACACCACACTACACTTCACTACACTACACAACACTACACTACACCACACTACACCACACTACACTACACTACAACCACAACCACAACCACCACTACAATTACAACTTTAACTACAACTACAACGACACCACACTACAACTACACTTACAACTACAACCACAACTACAACGACCACCACCACAACTACAACTACCACTAACACTACCACAACCACAACCACCACAATCACAACTGCAACTACAACTACACCCACATCCACAACTACAACTACACCTACGCTACGACTACACTCAATTACAAGTACAACTACACCTACAACTACCACTACCACAACCACTACAACTACCACTACAACTACAACTAGAACTACGCTGCGCTACACTACGCTACGCTACGACTACACTCAACTACAATGACACTACAACTACAACTACAGCTACCACCACAACTACTACAACTACCAGTAGTACCGCACAAGGCGGTGGCGGAAGTTTCAGGAATAGCACACTATAGGAGAGGTTCGTTGTTGTGAGTCATAGATGGCAGAGCAGATCCACTGATGGATCAAAAGGTGGTTGGAGCGTCGGCCTATCTATCTGTCTATCTATCTGCCTGCCTAACTAACTGACTAACTNGTGGTTGGAGCGTCGGCCTATCTATCTGTCTATCTATCTGCCTGCCTAACTAACTGACTAACTGACTAACTGACTAACTGACTGACTGACTAACTGACTGACTGACTAGCTGACTAACTGACTAACTGACTAACTGACTGACTGACTAACTAACTAACTGACTCACTGACTAACTGATTCACGGACTGACTAACTAACTAACAACCTAACTAACAAACTAACTAACTGACTCACTGACTAACTGACGAACTGACTAACTGACTAACTGACTAAGTAACTNCTAACAACCTAACTAACAAACTAACTAACTGACTCACTGACTAACTGACGAACTGACTAACTGACTAACTGACTAAGTAACTAAGTCACTAACTAACTAGCTGACTAACTGACTCACTGACTAACTGACTAGCTGACTAACTGACTCACTGACTAACTGACTAACTGACTAACTGACTCACTGACTCACTGACTCACTGACTAACTGACTAACTGACTTACGGACTAACTGACTCACTGACTCACTGACTCACTGACTAACTGACTAACTGACGAACTGACTAACTGACTAAGTAACTAAGTCACTAACTAACTAACTAACTAACTAACTAACTAACTAACTAACTAACT
>BGPT01001088.1:189240-200140 GCA_003297045.1 Symbiodinium sp. clade C Y103
GAAGCACATTTGGAAGTAAAAAGTGTTAAAAACTGACAGGTTCGGAGCACTTTTGGAAGTTGAGATGTCGAAAAAGTGCACGGCGCTGTGGCGCGAAGCGCATTTGGAAGTAAAAAGTGTTAAAAACTGACGGTCTCGGACCACTTTTGGAAGTTGAGTTGTCGAAAAAGTGCACAGCGCTGTGGCGCGAAGCACATTTGGAAGTGAAAATCGTAAAAACACCACATGCTCGGGCCACTTTTGGACGATTCGATGGCCATCCGATGTCGAAAAAGNAAAACACCACATGCTCGGGCCACTTTTGGACGATTCGATGGCCATCCGATGTCGAAAAAGTGCACGCCGTTGTGGCGCCAAGCGCATTTGGAAGTCAAAGTGTCAAAAACTGAGGGTTTTAAGCAAATTTTGAGATGTCAGTTAACTAACTGAATTAACAAGTTAACAACTTAACCACTTAACAATTGAAGAATTGAACAACTTAACAACTTAACAACTTAACCACTTAACAACTTAACAACTTAGTTAGTTAGTTTTGTCAGTTAGTTAGTCAGTGAGTCAGTCAGTTAGTCAGTCAGTTAGTCAGTTACTCAGTTAGTCAGTTAGTCAGTTAGTTAGTTTGTTAGTCAGCTANTGAGTCAGTCAGTTAGTCAGTCAGTTAGTCAGTTACTCAGTTAGTCAGTTAGTCAGTTAGTTAGTTTGTTAGTCAGCTAGTTAGTTAGTTAGCTAGTCAATTACTCAGTTAGTCAGTTCGCCAGTTAGTTAGTTAGTTAGTTAGTTAGTTGGTTAGTTAGTTAGTTGGTTGGTTACTTAGTTAGTTAGTCAGTTAGTCGGTTAGTCAGTTAGTCAGTTAGTCAGTTCGCCAGTTAGTTAGTTAGTTAGTTAGTTATTTTTTTGGTTAGTTAGTGAGTTAGTCAGTTAGTCAGTTAGTCGGTTAGTCAGTTAGTCAGTCAGTCAGTTAGTCAGTTAGTCAACTAGTCAATTAGTCAGTCAGTCAGTTCGTCAGTTAGTCAGTTAGTCAGTGAGTCAGTGAGTCAGTGCGTCAGTTAGTCAGTGAGTCCGTTAGTTAGTTAGTTAGTTAGTTAGTTAGTTAGTCAGTCAGTCAGTTAGTCAGTTAGTCAGTTAGTCAGTTAGTTAGGTAGGCAGATAGATAGACAGATAGATAGGCCGACGCTCCAACCACCTTTTGAGCCATCAGTGGATCTGCTCTGCCATCCATGACTCACAACAACGAACCTCTCCTATAGGTTTCCTATTCTGAAACTTCCGCCGCCGCCTTGTGCGGTACTANTGGATCTGCTCTGCCATCCATGACTCACAACAACGAACCTCTCCTATAGGTTTCCTATTCTGAAACTTCCGCCGCCGCCTTGTGCGGTACTACTGGTATTATATATGTACAAAGCAGTTTGATCTTTGGATATTTTTGGTGATCTTTGGTGATTTTTTTCCCACAGATTACCACAAATCACCATGCAACCAGACCCGTTAAAAAAGATCCCCGCGCCGACCTGCAATGCACCCACTGCACCCACAACATCCTAGCCATCCAAGCACCCTGGAACCCATCAGGCCAAAATTCACACACCGTGGGTCATGATGCCCCTTCGAAGTAAGAACTCCCCAATCAGACTTGCATCTCATGTGCATGTCATTTGCATGTCTTTGTGCCTCCTCCGAGTTCAAAGAGCTCATCGCCTTCCTGTAGATTCATCAAAGAGGCCACAGCACAATATTTACCTCAAATCGCAGATGCATTCACCATCAAATGCTTATCGGGAACCACCTGCTTGAATCTGAATCATTTTATATTGACAATAGTTGACATAAGTAACCTTAAATCGTGTCCTTTGTCGGACTCATTGCCAACTCAATTCTCGATCAAATCACACTAGAATTGAGGTTCCCTGCCCTCCATTTGCTCACAAAAGTCTTACCACAGAGGTTTTTCGTCAAATTGCAAGCAGTGAGCGGCGCCATTGGAAACCTTGGTGCAGCAAGCCAGGCATGTTCTTTTGCACGACGTTCCCTGCAATCAAACTGCAGTGGCCCTGCAAGAGGCAATCATTTATAGTAAGCCGACGTCTTAGCCACCGAGTAAAACTGAGGGCCCGGATATCCAACAGAATGGATCTAGTTCATGCCAACTTAATCCTCTGACTTAATCTGTAGTTCATACACAACAATGATCAAAGAAAGTTTAGAAGTCTATACTTCCGTGTACCGGACAAATGGATGTCAAAGGCAAAGGGATCCCTAAAGCAATGGGAAGTCAAAGGCAATGAGATGCCAAAAGCAAAGGGATGTCAAACGCAATGGGATGTCAATAGAAAGGGATGTCAAAAGCGTAGGGGTGTCAAAAGCAAAGGGATGTCAAAAGCAAAGGGATGTCAAAAGCATAGGGACGTCAAAAGAAAAGGGATGTCAACAGCAAAGGGATATCAAAAGGAAAGGGATGTCAAAAGCAAAGGGATGTCAACAGCAAAGGGATGTCAAAAGCAATGGGATCCCTAAAGCAATTCGATGTCAAAGGCAATGAGATGTCAAAAGCAATAAGATGCCAATAGAAAGGGATGTCAAAAGCAACGGGATGCCAAAAGCAAAGGGACGTCAAAAGCAAAAGGGATGTCAAAAGCAAAGGGATGTCAAAGTTTTGGGATGTCAAAGCAATGGGATGTCAAAAGCAAAGGGATGTCAAACGCAAAGGGATGTCAAAAGCAAAGGGATGTCAAAAGCAAAGGGATGTCAAAAGCAAAGGGATGTCAAAAGCAAAGGGATGTCAAGAAATGCGATGTCAAAACCAATGGGGTGCCAAAGCAATGGGAAAGCTTCATTTTCACATCGTTAACTTTCAAGTTTTGAGGGAAGTCTCACACAGAAGCTTGGTTTTCACATCTTCAACTTTCAGTTTTTGAGGGAAGTCTCGCACGAAATGCGTGTTTGATAGTTAGCGGCTGCACGGAACGCTGTGTTTTGCAGGACAAAACGTGCCTCGGAAGATGGATGGGGAAGGTCTGCTGCGCGACGGTTGCAAGACGGTCTCGGGTGTGCTCGGATCATTCTCGGAGCATGCGCGGATCGGCCCCGCATTGGAATTGACAGTTCAGGCTTTGTTTTGCACTGCAGTTGCGTACGTAATTCTTTGGTGTTTTGCAACTCGCTGCTTCCAAATCCCAGTGGAGTGGCTGCTGCATCAATGTTGCTCTGCGTCGCTGTGACGCACGTAGTTCTAGTGCGTTTTGCAACTCAGTCTCTGCAGACCGCACTATAATGGTTGCGTCAAGGTTGCTCTGCGCGGCTGTTGCGCACGTAGTTCTATTGTGCTTCGCAACTCAGTCTCTGCAGATCACGCTGTAATGGCTGCATCAAGGTTGCTTGATGCTGCGACTGCGTGGGTAATACTATTGTCTTTTGTAGCTGGACGTCGTAAATCGTATTGGAATGGCTGCATCCAGGTTGCTATAGTGATTTGTCAGCAGATTTTCGCAATTTTGGTGCTGGTGATTTTCCTTTTAAAATTCCCTTTAAAAAGTGCTTCAAAATCCTTTTTGTTTCCGAGATCCATCCAGTTTTGGAGCTGCAATTTCTGGCGCCGTTGCGCGAAAAAGGTTCTCTGTGTAAAAGCTTCTTTATGTAAAAGTTTCTGTGTGTAAAAGCTTCTTTGCCTAAAAGCTTCTGTGTGTAAAAGCTTGCTGTGTGAAGGAGCTTNTCTCTGTGTGAAAGCTTGCTGTGAGTAAGAGCTGTCTGTGGAAAAGCTTCTGTGTGTAAAAGCTTCTTTATGTAAAAGTTTCTGTGTGTAAAAGCTTCTTTGCCTAAAAGCTTCTGTGTGTAAAAGCTTGCTGTGTGAAGGAGCTTGCTGTGTGTAAAGGCTTCAGTGGGTAAAAGCTTGCTGTGTGTAAAAGCTTCTCTGTGTAAATGCCTCTCTGTGTAAGGGCTTCTCTGTGTGAAAGCTTGCTGTGAGTAAGAGCTGTCTGTGGAAAAGCTTCTGTGTGTAAAAGCTTCTTTATGTAAAAGTTTCTGTGTGTAAAAGCTTCTNTCTCTGTGTGAAAGCTTGCTGTGAGTAAGAGCTGTCTGTGGAAAAGCTTCTGTGTGTAAAAGCTTCTTTATGTAAAAGTTTCTGTGTGTAAAAGCTTCTCTGTGTAAATGTTTCTCTGTGTAAGGGCTTCTCTGTGTAAGGGCTTCTGGAAGAGCTGAGGTCAACTGAACTAGAAGAATTCAGATGAGCTGAGAAGAGATGATAAAAGCTCAGATGACATGAGAAGAGATGAGAACAGTTGTGATCAGCTGAGAAGAGCTGAGAAAAGAAGAGAAGACATGAGGTGAGATAGGATGAGATGAGATGAAAAACGCTGAGAGGACACGACATGAGGTGACATGAGATGGAAGGGGATGAGATGGAAAAACGCTGAGAAGACACGACATGAGATGAGATGAGATGGAATGGAATGACGCACGTTGCGGGGACAGTGGAATGCAATGAGCAAACTCCAAGAAAAGCTGCGATGCCAGGAGATCAGATGAAATGAGAAAAGATCCAACATTCATAAGACATGGCATCAGCTTGACAGGTCAAGAGATTGTTGCTGCGAACCACAGAAAGCCTGCTTGCATCCAGGCAGAGTCTTTGTTCCACTCTATAGGCTATAAGCGTTTCAATTTTGAAACCACTTGTGATTTGAATGGCCGGACAAGGTGACTCAATGCCCCCTCACGATCCATCACGATCTGTGTGTTCGATCAAAGATGTTGCACTGGTTTCCCAATCGAGAAAGCAACGGATGGTATGCCAAGAAGGGTGCATCGCAACCCGCCGCGCCAAGCACAGAATTTGAGCCTCGGAACAGAAATCCAAGCAACAAAAAAATCCGGCAAGTCTGGCACAAAGGTGAAGGGTCAGCACTATTTTCTAAGTCGGGGTATATCATCATGGGCAATATCATGTTCCAATGATGAATATCAAAATGTGAAGTCTGATTCCATTCCATTCCTGCAATCCTCCTGCAATACCACTGACAGACGAGGCATATGGCCGTGCCGAGGAGCTGGATGCAAACTTGGTTGTGTAGCCTGACGACAAGACCACACTGGCACAAAGAAAACGAAGAAAGTCATCGGAGACTACTGCTGGTCACCTGCCGGTCACCTGCTGGTCGTAGATGCAGCTTGCATCGTGACTTCGAAATCTCAAAACACACTGCATGCCATCAACGTGAGGCCTTGAAATCGGCAAGAATAAGCTGGAGTGGACTATCAGGGACTATCATACTCATCATATCTAATCATTCTGTTTCAGTTGTTTACATCAACGAGAAAACTTGAAGAATGAATGGAAGCAAAATCAGCATGGTCTTTTTCTGCATGCACAGCCAGTGGCAGTTCATCTGAACTTGTTTTTGACAAAGGAAACCACTTTCATGGCCTTCAGTACGTGGAGAAACTTCTAGAGCCTCCATGTTGAGTGAAGTTTGCTCAAATAAACAACTTCTTACTACTGGATCATCAGGAGCGAAATCTTCGATGCGTTAATTGCAAGGATCAAGCCATGGACGCATTCTCACTGCCAATGTCAGGAGGCTCCATTTCTGAGATGAGAGTCTCAAGAGGGCTGATCTGTTATGAGCTCTTGTATTGACCATGAGTCTTCAATGGTATTTAAAGCAAGGCGGATCAAGGTGGACCATCTGTTTCATCACGACTTCTCACCCCAGGGCCAACTTGCCTCTTTGGGCGACAGCGAGCGAGCTACACTGTTCTCTCAGGGTTAATGGCGTCTGAATGGCGAAAGCGGTTCAATTAATCCCGCAATCAATAAAAAAAAACACGCAGAATCATGAGGATAAAACAATGTAAAATCTGACATTATGAGTCGGGTGACTCGCATGTGTATATGTATATACAAATTAAAAACCTTATCGAAGGAAGTTTAGAAGCTAAACCTTCCGACAATATGGACAGATGGAAAAGCACAGCCATGAAGAAAGTCAGAAGAGAAGAGATGCAGGTGCGCGNCAGTTAGTCAGTTAGTCAGTTAGTCAGTTAGTCAGTTAGTCAGTTAGTCAGTTAGTCAGTCAGTCAGTTAGTCAGTTCGTCAGTTCGTCAGTTAATTAGTTAATTAGTTAGTTAGTTTGTTAGTTAGTCAGTTAGTCAGTTAGTCAGTTAGTCAGTTAGTCAGTTAGTCAGTTAGTAAGTTAGTCAGTTAGTCAGTCAGTTGGTTAGTCAGTTAGTCAGTTAGTCAGTTAGTCAGTTCGTCAGTTAGTTAGTTAGTTAGTTAGTTAGTTAGTTAGTCAGTTAGTCAGTTAGTCAGTTTGTCAGTTAGTCAGTTAGTCAGTTAGTCAGTTAGTCAGCTCGTCAGTTCGTCAGTTTGTCAGTTAGTTTGTTAATTAGTTAGTTAGTTTGTTAGTTAGTCAGTTTGTCAGTTAGTCAGTTAGTCAGTTAGTCAGTTAGTCAGTTAGTCAGCTAGTCAGTTTGTCAGTTTGTCAGTTTGTCAGTTTGTCAGTTAGTCGGTTAGTCAGTTAGTCAGTTAGTCAGTTAATCAGTTATTCAGTTAGTTAGTTTGTTAGTCAGTTAGTCAGTTAGTCAGTTAGTCAGTTAGTTAGTTTGTTAGTCAGTTAGTCAGTTAGTCAGTTAGTTGGTTTGTGAGTCAGTTAGTCAGTTCGTTAGTTTGTTAGTTAGTTTGTTTGTTAGTTAGTTAGTAAGTCAGTAAGTCAGTCAGTCAGTCAGTTAGTCAGTTAGTCAGTTAGTTAGGCAGGCAGATAGATAGACAGATAGATAGGCCGACGCTCGAACCACCATTTGATCCATCAGTGGGTTCGCTCTGCCATCCATCATTCACAGCAACTCACCTTTCCTATAGTTTGCTATTCCTGAAACTTCCGCCACCGCCTTGTGCGNGGTTCGCTCTGCCATCCATCATTCACAGCAACTCACCTTTCCTATAGTTTGCTATTCCTGAAACTTCCGCCACCGCCTTGTGCGGTACTACTGGTAAAGCTTCGCATGATTAAAGGCCCGAAAAAACAGAGGCAAAAACCAACGCCCAATATGAGCCCTTAAACATATGTATGCGTATGGAAATATATATATATATATATGTGGAACATTGTGGAACTATAGAACTATATATTCACATATGTGCAAGCATAGATAGATAGGTAGATAGATAGATAGATCGATAGATAGATAGGTAGGTAGATAGATAGATAGGTAGGTAGATAGATAGATGGATGGATGGATGGATAGATATATATTATATAGATATATAGATAGATAGATTATATGATATAAGGCTTTCTAACCCTTTCTAATTGTCTGATGCTATGTGTTCAATACCGTTCAACCCTGATCAACAAACTCAAACCCCAGTTGCCACTGGTTCACTGGGCTCAAGAATCACAGGCGTCGAAGACATTGGTTTGACACGGTAGTAGGTCACAGCTGCGGGCATTGGACGTGGCGCCAACTGAAGCACAGGCGGAGCTGGCGGAGCTGCTGGAGCTGGAGCTGGAGGTGGAGCTGCTGCCAGGACGGGTACCTCTTCTTCCGCTTCAACATCGGACTCGATCTCCGCAGCGCGCGTCTTTGGACTTTTTCGTTTCCGAAATGCGAAACACAGAAGTCCAAAGCAACACAGCAATGCTAGTGCGAATGCGAAGAGCATGAGCCACAGATAATTTCCACCTGAGCTCCCCGACCTTAGTGAGAAAATGGCATTGTGCATTCAAAGCAGGGCACTATCCTTGTGAAAGAATCCACTTACACACAGAACTCTGAGGGAGTGCTGAAAGATGCTGAAAGCATATTGTTCCTGTTGCATCTTTATTTCTCTTGCCTCTCGCTACTCTCGAGGCCAGCGTTTTGCTTCCGTGGCTGTGCCTGAATTTGTGTCCTGAAGCAAACCTGAACGCGACTTCTCAGAACTTGTTCACTTATCCGTTCTGTGCATTCAGTCCCTTCGTTCTTCTCGTTCTCCGTTGGATTCCCTGGTCCTCCCGTGCGTTCCAAGCAACACAGGACCTGCTCTTTGAGAATGAACTTCAGGCGCTTGCGCTTCGAGGCTGGGCCTCAAGGAGCTCCGAGGAGCTCCGCGTGGGTAACATGGCTATGACAAAGACCAAGGCATGACGACGATGTTTGACCAAGGTGTTTGACATGCTTAAGCATGAAAGACAAAGAAATAAGATCATATATATATATATAGATATATATATATATATACATAATATACAGATATACATTTATACGTTTGTACATATATAATTCATGTAAGATACAAATCCGGCAGTGGGCAGCAAATCACATCTGATGCTCCACACAGGAGCAAGGAATCCAAGCCTTTGAAGAAAATCAGCTATGCAGGGCACAAGCCTTATCTCGCCTTCAGAAGCGGCAGAAGTGCTGACAAGTTGCGAAGAAATCTTGCACCATTTACGGCCTGTGACGGCTCCGTCATCTGGGATCCTGGTGCCATATTTGAGGGTGCGAAATAGCCAACAGCCACCAGGTGGGCTGGTATCTTTCTTGTAGCTGTAAGCCTCACAATCATCACTATCATCGCAGGCAACCTGGCAGTCTTCCCATTTCTCCAGGTACATCTTTGGTGATGGAAGTTCCAAGTCCTTGTAAAGTGTGCGGTTTGCTCGACAGTCCAAAATCACTTTGCCTGGATCGCCTATCTCCGCTTCGAGCTTGTCACTGTCTGACAATTTCTTCCACGGACACTGATCTTGTCCACTGATGGCATAACGATCCTGATGAGACTTAGTGAAATTGTGGCTTGGGAGCATCCAACAACCACCAGTTGGAGTGGTGTCCTCGGCAGGGTTTCTCTATGTCTTGGCAGATGTGCGTGAATGTGTTTTTCAACATATGCCTGTCACAATTTATTCTTCCCCGTCCTCCTTCCAGGAGAAGTATCTACAAGTCTCGTGACTTGCACACTTTGCTTGGCAGTCTTGCCATGTGGATGTCCACAAATGAGGATCTGGAAGAATTTTATCTTCAAAGAATACTCCTGGCGCACAACCACTAGAAAAAAACGAAATAGTCAACCTAAGCTACACCTAGGACCTAGGCTCAGAAAGAAAACTAATTTGGTCAAGCAAATTCACAAATACAATGCGGTGTAGATAGGCTGTTTCATGAATAAAATCGTGCTACGTTGCTCGGGAAATACAAGTATGCTCGCAAAAGCAAAGAGGTGCTTTTGCATGATGGAACCTGAACCCAAATTTAGGGCAGGTGCATTGTTGGTTGCAAGGGCCTGATTAAAGCTGTTTCGATTATCAAGGAGACAGGAGCTTGTCTACGCAGCGATAATTTGTTTCTCAATGTTGTCGATTGCATTGAAGCTTTGTTCCTCGTGGGCCCTGCAGTCTGATCTCACGCCAGATTCAATGGCTGCTTGCCCCGTAGTTGTGCCGTGCTTGTCACGAAGTGTATGAACAAGCAGCCACCCGTTACAGCCCCCTTCCGTTCGCTGCCAATGACTTACTGACCCACTGATGACTGCATATGACTTCATTACTGATCCACTTGTTCGGACTGTCCCCTTTCTTCTTGTGTTTCCTTACTCCGTGCACTTGAGACAAAGTAGTGCTGCCTTGTTCTCGTCTAGATTGCGGTGTTGGCCAGCCAGCCAGTGTAGCTCTGAAACATTCTGAATTGTCAAGTAACCAATCAATGAAATGAAAATCAAAAAGTCGCTACCCTGAACAAAAAGACTCTGCTGTACGACCCTGTCAGTTTGTAGTAGGTCGCAGTATTCTTTGGTTTTCTGCTCTAGGTTCCCATCTTGGTATTGATGGTTTCTGCTTTGACCATCATCAGACTCCTGGTTCTGGACATGGAACCAACGATGTTGGTCTTGTTGCCAAGCAAGCTTTGGAGCCACTGATCGAATAAGGATCATCCGTCATGATGGCAGTTGCAGAATCCTGTACAGCAGGGCAAAATCAAACGTTTCGACACATAGAGAGAGAGAGGGTGGACAAAGAATCACAAAACAAAAGGACATGGGGCATGTTTCAGATTGGAGAATAAACAAGCAACAATCGACACACAAAAGCAGGCGGTGCAAATGAGGTCAGAATTTCCCTCGTAAACAACTGCTGGCTTGGACGTCGGGGTGGGGCGCGCAACTTCGTGTCATTTCGTACTGCAAATTACAGCTCATTTGCCTTCCGCAGCCATTTTTTGCTGGCAGGCGCAGGAGATGGTAGCAGTGCCATTTTGCATTGGTTTTTGCAGTGAACTTGAGCGTTTTAGCCAGAAAAACGCAAGAAAGTCCAAGTTTTGTACATTTTTCAATCATGACATTTCAGAAAAACACAAAACTGGAAACGTTACGAGTATGTGCGCATGTTGACATCTTTTCATCGCATTGACTCTGTTGACGTGGCGATTCGTCTGTCGTTCACCTACGTGTATTTGTTGACCTGCTGTTCTCATCGCTGCCATACTCATTTATCTTCATGTGATTTCATGCAAGTCTGGGATGCACCTTAGCTCTGCTTTGGCGTGCTACTTTGGTTTGTTTGGTGTAGGGTGGGGTGCGGTGGGGGGGTGACGTGGTATTCCCCTCAGGGGCCCTGGTCTATATACACACCTGGATATACCGACAGTGAGCGCAGCGTCTTTTCTCTCTGAGCTATGCTNTGGCAGTGGAAGTACATGAATTAAGTGGTAACTACGGAAGCTAACAACATACTACATGCATTGCATAGACACGTGATGTATGGAGGGAAACCGACCACAAAACAGACACAAATTTTCTTCGTGNGCTAACAACATACTACATGCATTGCATAGACACGTGATGTATGGAGGGAAACCGACCACAAAACAGACACAAATTTTCTTCGTGTCGTCGCATGCATCTTGAGTTTGATCTGTACAATGGATGTTG
>BGPT01001089.1:6793-21357 GCA_003297045.1 Symbiodinium sp. clade C Y103
CTCGGATGCAACACACAGAGCATACAGCGCAAAGAGAAAAACGCCGCCTGAGCATTTGTTTGGAGGCTGGCTTTCGTCCCCCCCCCTCTCAGGTATATAATATATAATATTTAATATATAATATACAATATATAATATATAATATAAAATATATAATATGCATAATGCATAATAAACATAATATGCATAATATGCATAATATGCAAAATATGCATAATATATTATATATTCTATAAAAATATATAATATACAATATATAGTATTTAATATAAAAAATAAATATATAATTCATATTTAATGTATAATATACAATATAAAATATAGAATATATAATATATATAGTTTATTTTGTTTAATGATAATAATAACAATAGTAGCAATAATAGTAATCATAATAATAACAATCATAATATATATATATGTAATAACAATAGTAATAATAACAATAATATTAATATTAATATTAATCAAGAAAATTAATAATGGTAATAATAATATACATATATATATATATATAATAATACTAATAATTATATATATCATATTAATATTTATAATACTATATATAAAGTATAATAACACATAGAAATACAATAATAATATATATATATATATATAATAATATATATATATATACATGCGTGTGTATATTAAATTGTCACAGTCAATTCTGTTTGAAACAGACTTCAAAAGAGAAAGGAACTGGGAAGATGCCGTGACACGCCGCGCCTTGCCCGTCACGGTCAGGTTGCAATTTTAGCCACTACTCTGAGTGGCCCAACTATGTGGCATATTGTGTGGAATGCAAGCAGACATGTGTTCACTTCTTGCAATAGTGAGACCAGATTAGCCTATTTCTGGCCATGACTGAGAAGCACTCTTGTCAGTGCAAAGACCAAAGAAACACAGGAACATCTTTTCTTCTGGAATGGTTTCAGAAACACATTCAAACTTCCTTTTTGGTCTGTCATGATTTGGTCGATCTCCGCATCTCTGAGTTTTGCCTTCCACATCTTTGCCTAGCCAAGACCCCCGGCGCCCGCAAACAAGAAAAGAAAGGTGCTGCTTGAGGGGAAGAAGATGCCATGAGATCTTGTTTGGTCTCGAGAGTTGTAGGCTCCTGGTGGGAGATTCACATATTCATCATAGTTGCGTAGTTCTTCGGACAGCATTTTTTCTGCATCTCTTGAGACTTCCTCTGTGGAATGCGGGGAAGAAGGGTAGTCTCCTTTGGTCATTGAGCGAACATGGGACCGTGGGTGATGTTCGGTGAGACACCAAGGCACCAAAGAGATTCAGATCGGCAAGTGACGCAGATGGTGGGAGACTTGAAAGGGACTGGTTGTACGATATGGCAGTGGTTGGAAGCTGGTAGCATTTTGGTTTTGAGAGCACTTTTCATTTGCACGATTCAAGCTTCAGTTTCTGCACGCATTTCGTTTTTTTTCCCCACACAACTTACTCATTTCAACTTGCTCACACACACACAACTTGCTCACACACCACCTGCTCACACACGACATACTCACGCACACACACAACTTACTCACACACAACTTATATATACTCACACACAACATGCTCACACACAACATGCTGACACACAAGATGCTCAGACACAATTTGCTCACACACACAACTTACTGACACACAACCCTTCACACACACAACTCTCTACACACAACTCCCTTACACACAACTTACTCACCTGTCTGGTGAGTACCAGATCGCATCACCGCCACGAGGTTGGTACGGGCCTGAGCACTCGATGCAAGGTACAGACGATGCAAGGTTATGTGTTCCAACCATTTGCAGTGTCCATGTCAATTTTCGTTGAGCTCCTTTCAGAGTGCCTTGCAAATGTTGGCATCAATTTGATGACTGAGCCCTTGCATCTCACAGAGTTCAATTCTACGTCTCTGGAATATGTAGGCGCTTTCAGGCTCCGATATCTCTATGGAAGGATTGTGACCCGAATTCAGGGAGCCTTGAATGCTTGCACCTCAGACTGGATAGTGCTCTTTCTTGCAGCGCCCATTTCATTTGCAGTTGAGTTCTTCTTTGAATTTTCTGCGGATGTCAGCTTCATTGCGATGATGGGGATCCTGCATTTCATTGTGTGCACTCTTGCATCTCTGGAGTATGTAGGCATTAGGCCTCGACACTTTCTTGAAAGGACCGTTGCCAGAGTTCAGAAAGCCTTGGTGGCTTGCAACTTACAATGGATTGAGCAATGTCTTGCAGTGCTCATGATTCTACCCTTGGAGTTCTTCACTGAATTTTCTACGGATGGTAGCATCAATGTGATGATTTGGCCACTGCGATTCTTTGCGCACAATTTTGCTTCTTTTGAGTTTGTAGACACCACCTGGTTTCAGCATTCTCGCGGGAAAACCTTTGCTCTGGTTCAGAGAGCAGTGAAAGCTGGTGCGAGCCTGAGCAAGGCACAGACGATACATGATTGTCAGACTTTGTCTTGTCTCTTCGCGGTGCTTATTTCGCATTTCTTTGAGCTTGAACTCTTTGCGGTTGTTGAGTTCGTTGCGATGAGCGGGTTATTCCATTTCTTTGCGATCAATTGTGCTGTGTCATTGCGAATCTTCCATGAGGTGTTCTATGAGCTTGTGGGTGCAACTAGGCTCTTGTGTTACAGTGGCTTTCAGAGTGAAGAGACTGTTGTCCAAGTTGGGAGAGCTGTGGATGAGTCTTTGAAAGGTTGCTATGTACCTGAACTTAGAGGTGGGTCCTCTAGCAGGAAACGAAAAAACAAAGCCATGAGAGAGCGTAAACAGAATCGACTGCAAGGACAAAGCATTCCGCCAAACCACAACTTGCGTAGCCCGGACCTTGAGGAGGTGGATGGACAGATCTCTGACAGAGACGGAGCAGCGCATGATAGCAGCTGGAATAGTTGCGATGAGGGTGAAGAAGACTATGAGGATGTAGTCTCCAATAGTGAATTGGGGTTCGACCCTGACGAAAGCACCGAACTTGAACTGCTTCAGTTACTCGAACCCTCTTGGGATCTTGATGATGACTCTGATGATGATGCGGTCACTTATTACAACGCTCCTGATGGCTTTTGGGTCTCTTGGGATCTTTTTCAAGGTGAGGGTCATCACAACAATTTTGACGACTTTGAGGAAGCTTGCCAGATCATCAGTTCGCAAGCTGAGAAAGATTCAAAGCTTTTTGATGATGAGAAGAGCTTCAAGTTTATGAAATTCGAGAAATGCACTGAACTGACGAAATTCGAGAATTGCAGTTTTGGAGCAACTGTCGAAACAAAAAATGGTGACGAGCATGATGACGGCTTTGAGGAGGAGATTCTGCGCTTTCTTGCTGCAATTGAGGATGATTGCTCGACTGAGTCCTTTGAGGTGACGTCTGGTGTTCTACGTGGAGGTGCTGGAGGCAGCCATGCCACAAGGAAAAAGAGAGAGATCTCAAGGCTAATTGAAGATCTTGAGGAATGGTATGAAGAGGTGGAGGACGATGATATGAAAAGACTCTTGATGAAAATTGCAGAGATCGTGCAGACATGGAAGAACAAAGGGGAGAAGAAGCAAAGCGAAAAGCCAAAGGAGGACGTGAAGAGTGGACAGTCCTTTTACACCAGGTTCAATGAGAAGGTTACAGGAAATCAAGAACATCCCAAAGCGAAAGGAAAAGGGAAAGGGAAAACCAAAAATGATGGAATGCCTCGTTTCGATCTTGGCAGACAGTTTCCTCGAGCGGAAGTCACTTCTTGGCAACATGCCCTGCATCAACTTGAACAAGGTGCCCCTCCGCGAGGAGAAGTTTGCATTTGCAGTGATGTGCCACAGATGATTGAAATGCAGCAGATGGCCAAAGCGTTGTCAATCAACAAGAAGATGACTTTGATTGCCAAAGCCAACAATGCCTCCGACCCGAAGCCTGCGGCCTACAAAGAGATGATGCTTCCAATCTTGGGAAACTTGGCGCTCCTACAAAGCTGTGTTTGTTGTCTCTCTGGCGATGAACCCACCATGAAGGGCACCATTCCAAAGGAGGTCAAGATCCGAAATGAAGAGTTCGATGTTCTCAGGGTTCTCATTCCTATGAAATTCATCGACAAGAAGCACCACGACACCTTGTATGGGCGTCCTGAGTACTCACTCAAACTCTGCCAATGGGACGTTGAAACAAAAACACATCACTGGGAGTCTGCCCATGGATGTATCTCTGGGCTTGCCAATTTGCCCAAAGATCGTTCTCAAAAGCTCCTTCAACAAAGTGGCAAAGGTGGAGTGTTTTGGTCGAAGCTTGCCCAGAACACCACGACTCGACCAGACGTCACATGGATTCAGCCTGAGGAGAATGAGCCCGACCTTCAGTACTTTGCGAGGGTCCAGAAGCTTGCGGATGCGGCCGGTGTCCCAATGGCTTTCAGGAAAGGAGGAGGTGCAGATTTAGGCATGCAGAAACACAATGATGAAGAAATCTACAGAAGTTTTGCAATCTGGGGAGCTCCTGGACACTTTGGTCCCGAAGCAATCTCTGAATTGCTGTCCGCTGAAGGTTGGGAGATGAGCGGCAAACCTACTGCGCCGCGCAGTGCAAAAGGCCCATGGCGGGCCCAGGGCAAACCACCCGACAACCAGTTGGAATGGGGCTACAAGTACATTACCGCTGGGAAAACAAAGCACATCAATGTTGTGCCATGGAAATCAGTTAGAAGGTTGGAGGGCGAGTCGGAGCACATCGCCAGGACAAGGTGGTACTCAAAGGATGATGACTTTGAAATTCAGGCCACGGTCATTGACTCCCAGACGCAGTCACAAGCCTCACAGAAGACTACTATGGAAGTTGATGATGAAGAGCCAAGGAATAACAAAAGGAAGGATTCTGAGAATGTGCCTTTGCCCAAGAAATCTGCCAGGAAGAAGAACGCTGTCATCAAGGGGGGGATGGAGGGGCCGTTGCAGACCCGTGTCCTGAACTTGGGCGGTGCTGGTGACTGCGCATGGCGCGCTCTTGCCTTCTTGATAGCCCAAACCAATGCAAAGTGGGGCAAAGATGAATCAGAAATCGCAGATCGTGCTGAGTCCCTTGGTGCTGCCTTGCGTGCCCAGGCGGTGACATACCTCACAGTCAAAGATAAATCATGGGAGGAATCTTACTGTGAAGATTCGAAATGGACTGCAGTCACAGAGGGAGGGGAACCTGCAAAGGATTTGGAAGATTTCAGAAACAACGTTCTTGGGCGGCCCAATCGCTACATTTGCCACCTTGGACTCCAGGCGGTTGCCTCTGTCAAGAAGATCAATATTCTGATCTGGGAGCTTCTTGATGACAACCAGTGGTCAAAAGTCGCTTTGATGACACCGACCCAGTTTTCTGCGAAGAGTTCATCTTGCACTTGGGGGCATGCGCTACTTTGCTTGTGTAAAGGCCACCAAAGCCTACCCGAAGGCCCTGGCTGATATTGAGAACCTTGGAGGGATCTATGCGAGCCACGGACTTGAGTCAGATGTCATTGAGAATAGTCAGAAGAACCTCGACATGCATGTCTTCCGTGCTGCAGGCGATCAAGTGTGCAATGCGTGGCCGCTGAGACTCAGTTTTCTGGCTGTGACTCTTTGGAGTCTGATTGGGTGCTTCTTGGATGAGTTCTTCACTTTCGCTGCTTATATGACTTCTGCTTGGTTCATCAATGGCATTGGTGATGCATTGACCTACATGTGGGTGCCTTCAACATGCAGTGTCTTCCTTGCGGTTCTTCTTTGTGCGATTTTTGCAGCTTCTCTTTGTGCGATTTGTCGCTCTCCAAATGGTGCAACTGTCAAGCAAACTGCAGATCCAGAAATCACATGCGGAGATGAGGGCCCTTTGAGGACCAAGATCCGAAATGTTGGAGGAGTTGGGAACTGTGCCTGGAGGGCTTTGGCGTTTCTCATTGCGCAGACCAATACGGAATGGCAGATTCAAGAGAGCAAACTCATTGGAAAGCTGGATGATCTTGGAGAGAAGTTGAGAGCTCAGGCTATGATCTATTTGCGGAATGACCGAAGTTGGGAAGATTCTTTTTGCGTTGACGATGGATGGACTATGGAGACTGAAGGAGGAGTACCTGCTACTGATTTGTCTGAGTCCAGAAACTGTGTCCTTTTGCGACCTTGCCGGCACATTTGTCACCTTGGGTTCCAGGCTGTGGCCAATTTGAAAAAGATCAACATTGTGATTTGGAAGTTCGATGCGAATCAACATTGGGTGAAATTGGCTCTCTTTGCGCCACAGGATCAGAGTGAACTTGCGCCTACAATCCACCTGGCTTTGGGCAACAATCACTATTTCGTGTGTGCTAAGACCAATGAAAGATATCCTTCTTTGCTTGCGGAGGTTGGAGATTTGCGGGACGTCTTTGTCAGTACTGATTTTCAGGGGCATTTCTGTGGCAACAACCATGGCAAATTTGACCTTGCGACACTGCGTGCAGCAGGTGACAATTTTTCCACCCCGAAGAGGAAAAGGTCCCAATCTGTTGATTCTTTGCTCCGATCATGCCGCTCAGATTCTTCCAAAAAATCTTTGCTTCGAACTTGCAGCTCTTTGCAGTCCTTGAAACAATGTGATGGCCGAAAGTTCCGACCATTCAATTGGATCAACAACCAACTGCAGGGAGACAAATGGAAGTGCAGCTTTTGTGAGTTTGAGATCAAAGTCAAGACTAGGAACGATCGAGTGACGCTTATCAGGCATCTCTCTGACAATCATCCCAAAGAACGTGAAGCACAACAATCTTCATTGCGAAACGACAGAAATGAGACTCGAACCAAGCGCAATGAGATGATCAACAAAAAGGCAGCGGAGGAGGAACAAAGTCGCAAAAAGCTTGGACACTTTCCACTGCGGATTCAGATGAACTTCAAAAGGGGAAGAACTGGCTACTTTGGAGTGATCTGTAAGAAGTGCCTCATGACGCCAAAGTCTAGGTGGCCGGAGAAGGGCAATTGGCCTGCAGAATGTGATGGCATACCCCAAGAAACGATGCGAGGTGAAGCACGGCCTGGGAGTCATTGGTGGAGCAGGGCCACTGATCTTTGCGGTGATGTTCAGAAGCTTGCAATTCCCAACAGATGGAAGCAGCGGATCTTAGCCGAAGTGAACAATCCCACATCCTTTCAGTTTGAGGAGGTCGATCCAAAAAAGGCTGACCTGGTCTGCCCCTATTGCAAGTTGGGCATCAAGAGCTACAAGAAAGCGTCCTGCAATGCGCAACAGGTCAAATTGGATCATCTCAAGCATTGCCAACATGCACCTGCTGATGCGAACGGAGCAACCTGGCATAGGGAGTGGAGAAAGCTGAGTGGAACAGACCATGTCTGGCACAAGCTTTGGTGCAAGCGGAATACCATTGGTCGGATCAAAAAAGGTGGACCGGAGAAGTATCAACATGACCCCAAAGTTATTTCCATCTTCAAGCCGAAGCGAAGGAAGGTGCTGGTTGTTTGCAAAAAGTGCCTCATTGCGCGTGTTGACAAACACAAATGGAGGCATACCTGCAAAGGCAAAGTGGCATTCAATGCGAAGGGTCAGATCATGCCTGGACCATTTTGGTGGAGTCAGCTGGATTGGGATGATGCGACTGAGGTCTTGGAGATTGGCGCCAAGCACAAAAAGCAGATTCAGGCGGAGGTCAAGGCTTGGAAAGACCAAGCCAAAAAATCTGAATGAAAAGAGCAGCAAACCCTTAGATCGTGGCTAAGGGGTGGTGCTTCAGAAAAACCACGAATGAAGAGAGCCTCTGCGATGACCATCTTTTGGACAATCAATTTGGGCGGAATGCCGGGCTTTTGGAGATGCGCCAACTTGCTTGCATCTCTGTCAATGCTCAATAGGCCTCACGTTTTGTGCTGCCAAGAGGTGATATGTGACAGGGAAACTTGGTTGACTATGGTACAAAAAATGGAGTCCTTTGGCTATGCCTCTTTTGCGTCTTCAAATGTGGTCAATGGCAGAAAAACAAGAGGATGCGTCACTTTCGTTCAGAACTCTCTCGATACGAAGTTGATCAGGTCCTTTGACAATGCGGACGGTGCTGCTTTGGCTGTTTCAGTCTGTTCTACGATGGTGATCAACTGTTATGCCCCTCCGAGATCTGACAATGCGGCAGCTTTTACAGCGCATTTGAATGAGCTCTTGATTGCAGCGTCCTGGGAGAAAAAACAGATTTGGGTCGGAGATTGGAATGTAGTCCCTGATGACAACTGGGTACATGCTCTTGCGTCTGATCACAATATGAGGGTTGCTGAAACCACTGCCACTTCTTCTACAAGGTGGAAAGGCAAAACTGTGATAGACTACTACTTCCATGACTTCGACAACGTATGCGCTCATCCGTTGACTCATGAGGTGAGCGACCACAAGATCATGGAGGCTACCTTTGCGACCCCGAGGACAACCAACAGAGAGCTTGTGTTTCTTAAGCAGAAGCCGTTTTCGATGCCCGCTTGGCTCAACTCAGAGCGCTGGATTGATCAAGGAGGCATACTACATTGGCGTTCAGAATTGTTGGGACGAAGTCTGTCATGTGATTGAGCCCTGCACCCCAAGCACGGCCAGTCCCTCTGACGATTTGGATCAACTATTAGCAGACTACATGTGGGAATTTACAATGTTGAAGTTGAGCTGGACTTTGTCTAAAGCTTCCTACTTTGCTTTGTTGGAGATGCCCGCAAATGAGACCAATTGGCAGAACGTTGTGGAAATCACTCACAATGCGAACAACTGGAAGTGTGACAGACTGCACACAAAACTTGTTCAGAGGGACTTCCCAAAGTTTGGTGATAGAAGGAGCATGAGACATCGTCAGACTCTCAACCGCCTTAACCGTACGAAAGCCTTGCTGCAGCACCTTGTCTCTAATAGATGCGACTCTCGCACAAGGGCTATGGTCAGGAAGCTATATCCTGAAGTTTCTCCACACTTGCCTTCCACTTTGGATGTTCAGGCTGATGTTGAGGCTTTGAGAAAGACTGTCAAAAAGATCGAAGAAGAGGAAAAGCAGGAAAACTTGCGGATATGGAGGAGGAAAATGAAGCAGTTGAAATTGAGAAGCCTTTGGCTTACCAAATCAAAGATCAGTCATTATCCCAACCTTTGTGCGGATGGTCAAACTGCGGGGAGCAAACAAGATGCGGTGGCTATGCTTTTCAAACATTGGGAGCAACTACAAAAGCGGGTTTCTTGGTCTCCTGAAACTTTTGCAGAGCAAGCTGCTGACCTTAAGAACTTCTTCAAGGATCGTCTTTGCACCGACGAATGCGGCCCAGATTTCAAGGACTTTGCCAAGTCCCTTGCAACTGCGAAAGGGGCACCTGGCCTCGACCAATGGACAGCTGATGAGCTTCACTGGATAGGGAAAATACCTGCAATTGCGAAAGATGTGTGGCATGTTATGCAAAGTTGGCACATTTGCACACCCTCTATTCTCCAACAATTGAGGACAACATGGATACCCAAACAAGCAACTGCAGACATTTCTATTCCACCCAAGAAGATGCGACCGATTACAGTTATGTCTATTTGGTGGCGAGCTTACAGCAGCGCTTGGATGAGATCACCAACCATCAAAAGTATCATTTCGAAAATGCCCAGCTGCATTCATGGAATCAAAGGTCGTGGCCCTGAAGTTGCAGCTGCCATTGTGGATGCGTCCATCAAGCGAGCTAGACATGCGTGCACTTTAGATTTTACAAGCTGTTTCGACACAATCAATGTGAGTCTATTGCATGAGGTCCTGTCTACCACTCTTCAAGGAGATGCCTTACGATGGTGTACTAGCACTTTGGGTCATTGGTTGAAATGTGAAAGATGGTTTGTGTTCAACCGACACGTTCATCCGACACCACATCATTCTGAGCTGGGAATTCCACAGGGTGATCCTGCATCACCATTCTGTCTGGCACTTTTGATGTGGCGTGGAGCCGACTTGGTACAACAGAGATGTGGAAATGACTTGCAGCAAGTTATTTACATGGATGACCGCAGTCTCATCTCTCCTGATAAGCAGTTGCTCAACACAGCAGTTCAAACTTGGCAAAGCTATGCGCAGCAAATAGGCCTCTTGGAAAATCCAGATAAGACGCAGTGGGTCGATTTGGATGATGAGAATCAGCGATTCATGGAAGTTCTTGGGGCCATAGTTGGTGATGTTGGTCAACATGAAGTCTTGGGTGGACCTGTTCATCAGACACGCCTTATGAAGGCACTGCGGATTGCAAAGCGAATCAAATTTGAGCCTACTTGTATTCGTACGAAGTTGCAGGATTTGTCTCTTTTTGCAAGAACACCCATCATTTATGGATGGATCAATGCAGTTCCCTTTGATAGCTGGTGTACGAGGTTTGAACGGACATGCTGGAGATCAATTGGTCGACTGACTTATGCGCCTCAGCTCCTCAGGTCCATACTTGCGGGTACTCACTTCCATGTTCAAGTCAGTGTGACGCTGACTCAGCTGCGCCTGAAGGTTGCGAGAGATCACATGATGGAGCAACCCTTTCCTTGCGGTCTTGACCTTGCGGTGTTGGATGGCTTAGCAGAGCTTGGCTGGTTCAAAACTGGGCATACTTGGCAACATGAATTTTTCGAATTCTACTTTTTGGAGAGTGACGTGCTCAATACAAAGCGGTGGAAAGAGATTTCACACTGGGTTAGGGAATCAAAGCGATGGAAGGACTATGGTGAGCTTGCGACGAGTGGCAGACACAAATTTCAGTTGGGCGGTGAGATGCCGCCTTTTGATCTTCAACGACTCAAACTGGTTCGAAGACTTGCCAGGGACTCCTATTTTTTCCCTTTCTTTGTTGGAGCTGTCATGTCTGGGAAAGTCAAAGGTATGCAGAAGGAATGCAAAGTTCCGCAGTTGAAATGCAGCAAATGTGGCACTGTGGCGCCATACTGGGACCATACTTGGACATGCTTGATGGGAACAGAAGCACCCGATGACATTTTGTTGCGCAGGTTCTTGTGGCCAAGGTCGACAACAGATGTCCCTCTCATCAGGCGCTTCATAGACTTCTTCCGCCAATTGGACTCCGTGGAGTCCTTGCTTTGAGTGTGTCCAGTGGCGATACTGCAGGCATCAGCCTTCACTATGGTCATTACAAAGATGAAAAACACCTGTCTGGTGATGCGCTTGGGTCGCGCTGGTCGCCTGTGACGCCGCGGTTTTTGCGTGGCAGGCGCGGCACTTGGTGACATCGACCTTTGTTTTGTGTGGCAAGCGTGGCACTTGGTGACATCGACCTCCGTTTTGAGTGGCAGGCGTGGCGCTTGGTGACATAGACCTCCGTTTTGTGTGGCAGGCGTGTCACTTATGATGCTTGGCTGGCTCTTGTGACGCGCTTGGGTTGCGCTGGTCGCCTGTGTTGCCGCGGCGTTTTGCGTGGCAGGCGCGGCGCTTGGTCACATCGACCTTCGTTTTGTGTGGCAGGCGTGGCACTTGGCGACATGGACCTTCACTTTGTGTGGCAGGCGTGGCACTGATGGCACTGGGCTGGCTCTGGTGGCGCGCTTGGGTCCTGTTGGCGCCGCAGCTGTTTGTGTGGCAGGCTCGGCATTTGGGAGCATCAACCTCATTCTGGGTGGCAGGCGTGGCACTTGGTGACACCCACCTAGGCCTTATGGCACTTGGCTCCCGCGGGCGCCGCAGCACTTTGCGTGGCAGTCGTGACATGTGGTGACATCGTCCATTCTGTGTGGCAGGCGTCGCAGTTGGTGACATCGACGTCACTTCAACACACAACACTTTCACACACACACAACTTTGTCACATGCAACTCTTTCACACACAACATTTTTATTACGCAACTCTTTCAAACACAACATCTTCACACACACACACAGACACCTGAACAAACTTCAACACACAAAACTTTCAGACGCAAACTTGTCACACATCTCTTTCACACACACACACACAACTCTTTCACTCTCAACTCCTTCACACACACACACACCAAAACCTGAACAAACTTCAACACAACACTTTCAGACACAAACTTGTCACAGAACTCTTTCACAGACAACTCTTTCACACACACACACACAACATTGTCACACGCCACTCTATCACACACACAACCATTGTCACACATCCTTCACACACAGCATTGTCACATACAACTCTTACACACAACATTTCCACACACAACTCTTTCACACAAACTTGACCACACAACCTTGAACACACAGCACTTTCACACACAACATTCTCACACACCACTCTTGCACACACAACATTGTCACACACAACTCTCTTACACACAACTCAACACTTCCACACAAAACTCTTTACCCACATCTCTTCCACACACAACCGTCACATACAACTCTCTTACACACGTCATTTTTACACACAAACTTCCACACACACACACACACGCAACTCTTTCACACAATCTGTCTTTCACCATCTCCATTCTCTTTCCTGCCTTTCCCATCCCATCTTCACATTTCTTTTGGTACTTATTGGAAGAAGATGACATGTGGGGTTATCCGGTCCTTTAATTTTTTTTGCATGGTTTTCCTGAGCAAGAAATCATTGCAATCTGACTGCCAAACCAAGCAGCTATTTCTGTGTTGTTGGAGATGGGGTTCAGACAGTTGCACAAAGGATCTCTACCCCTGTGTGATTTCAGCAGTGGTACAAGCATGTACAAGCATCCGGCTTTCCTGGCACAATTCTGAAAACGATTGCGTAGCTCTGTAAGCGGGAGTGAAACAACTGCCGGGCGCTGATTGTCTTGCAACGACCAGTCTACTGCTGACAGCTTTTAGGCTGTTATGTAGGCTGGCTCGCCATCACAGCCCTCTGTTGTCATTGGTCCAGACGTGGTGTGAGGCAGCCCTCCTGTCCACGGAAGCTGCGCGTCAAGCTCGCACCATGGAGCGTGGGGGAAGCCGTTCGTCAAACTCACCTTCGTTGGGATTCTCATGGGATGTGCGTGGCAGGGGCTGAGGGGATGCGTTGAAAGAAACTTCTGTCAAGGACAGGCCACATGGATCGGCTCAGATAAAGGATCGATTGGAAATGCACTGCACAGATTATTACTGTGCAAGCCACTTTGTCAAATAAGACTTCGCAACATTGAGTACTGTTTGTTATTGTGATGGAGAGATTGAGACCAAAGTGGAACTCCAACTTTTGTCGCGAAGGCGTTTCCGTAGTGGTTTGCAGCTACGCGAAGCCTTCTGACGCCCGATTCGTAGGCAATCATACACTTAAGGTTTCTTTTGCAAAGGTTCTTCACCTAGGCATACGTAGGCCACATTACACGTTTAGTAGTGTTTGCGCCCGTGCGGGCAAATGCGAAGGCACTTTAGGATTCTGACAGACAAAACGGTGCATGGGAAGGCACCCTTCAAAATACAAACCGTCCGAGCAGGCCGGGTGTAGGCATTGGCAACGGCCTCTCGCAGTGTCCCCAAGTACCCTCAAGTACCCACAAAAGACAACCCTTGATTGGGTGTATTCCTGAACAACTTTTAAACATTTGTAGGAATGTATTTTGGCATACTATAGATACAATATCTACAGGTACTACGACCCAATAATTGGAGAGAATACGTGGATGGTTTCCGTTGGGCGTTGCTGACTTGTATGAATTGGCAATGCTCGGAGCAACGAACATGGAAGGTCACAAAAGAAGGCAAACCCAGTTCGACTTCGGTTAGTTTCACTTGGTTTCCACAATTCACGGAGAGGCGGTTTGGTTTGGCTACAGTTTGTTTCGGTTCATGTCATTGTCAACTCAACAAAGAATACAAGACCACTGTTGGGGAAAGGCTGCGGCAGGACCACTCTGTGGAATTGACTGATCTCATGGTGTTTCTACCCGAAAAAGGGTGTCCGCTGTCATCCATCCTGGTCTAAATCTTTTGAACGCTGTGCCCACGCCGGGTGGGGCCCTGCTTCCAAGGCGACCTTTGTCATGATGGCGAGGTGACCCGCGCAAGACGGTGTGGACCAGAGCCAACGTGGCAGCATCATGCAGCATCCACATGCTGAAACCACCTCTCTTGGAGAGCATGTAAGGAGTCAGAAAGTAAGACAGGTATCAACTTGAGTAGTTGCTCATTGGATTGAAAACTGCATATGATTTTCCTGAAACCTTGGCTGAAATGCAGCTGACCCCCTGCCTTTTGTTCAACATGTTTTGCTTCCAATAGCAAGCGAACTTGATCAGCAACACGAAGGGTGCATCACAAGAGTTGATATACACATGACAAGAACCTTCAAGAATCCTGAGCTCCTTCCACCAAAGAAATCCCATATTTAGTTGACCAATGCACAGATGGCTCGCAGATTCTCATTCCATCCTCCCATGAATGGGAGCAGTGGTTGGATCGCGGAGCCACCGACCGAAAAAAAAAATAAAAAAACAAAAATGAAAAAAATACATAATATGAATTTTTAATTTATTTAATAAATATTTTTATTACATAAAACGATACCCTTGTCGAAAAAGCGGGCGCCTCTGTTGGAAACCCCGTATTTGTAGCCGGAATTGACCCAATACATAATGTAATTTTGC
>BGPT01001089.1:26988-44267 GCA_003297045.1 Symbiodinium sp. clade C Y103
GCTTCACCCCGAAAACGCGAAGCTCCGACGACGGAAGCTTCAGCGCTTCAGAGCTTCACCCCGACGACGCGAAGCTTCGAAGATGGGAGCTTCAGATAGGTTCAAAGCTTTGCCCCACAAACGCGAAGGTCCGAAATGGCTAGCTGCACACCTTACAGAGCTTCCCCCTGATGACGCGAAGCTCCGAAAATGGAACCTTTAGAGCTTTTGGGTATATTTTTTTCTGTGTCGGGTACTCTCTAGTATTTATAAATTTATATAAATTTATGTATATTAATATATTTAATAAATATATTTAATATTGCTTTTTATATTTATATAAATTTTAATTAAATATATTTATAGATATTAGAATATTTTAATGGGTAATTATTAGGCATTTATTAAGGGGGGTGATTATTAGATACCTCTTGATTTTTGAGATTTTAAATTAACAAATAATGGGATATTGGGAAATATTTATTTATTTTATTTTTTATATTTAAATAGAATTTTGTTGATAATATGGAAGCATTGTTGTGGGAAATGAAGGTAATTGATGTAGTGCTTACATTGTGTTCCAATCTATTTTTTGTTTAGATTTCTCGTGTATTTGATATATTTTTCGTATTTTTTTGGCGGGAAAAATTACAAAATATACGCGTGGTAATGTATATTAATGCGTGTCGCGTCGGTCGGGTGCCGAATAGTTTCTTAGACATATATTCGGTGGTTTTGGGACACTACCTATGCATATTATTTCGTATCGATATTCTTTTGTTTTGAAAATTTGCCACAATTCCATTTTAAAATATCCTATATATTGGTGTTTTATAATTTATTTTTGGAAATGTGGGAAAAAGAAAGGTTTGGGGGCCTTGTTACAGGGAAAAATTTAAGTCGTTTCTTTTTTTGTTTTTTGCATACGCTTTTAGCACAAAATGGTTTCAGGATATCGTGCCTTTTTCCTCATTATGCTTATGAATCCCATGTTTGGGGTATGCACGCTTTTGATGATGTATTGTCCTGTGGAAGACGCGGTGCCTTGCTGTTGTGCCTGCTTCGGGCCTACATTTGACTAGAAGGTAGCCGATCAATNTATGCACGCTTTTGATGATGTATTGTCCTGTGGAAGACGCGGTGCCTTGCTGTTGTGCCTGCTTCGGGCCTACATTTGACTAGAAGGTAGCCGATCAATTCTATGGCGGTGCCATTGTATTTTCCGAACATTTCATGGCTATATTGATGTGATTGGTTGAACAAACAAACCGAATAATTGGCACTGGCAGGGCGCTTTTTGAANGGCGGTGCCATTGTATTTTCCGAACATTTCATGGCTATATTGATGTGATTGGTTGAACAAACAAACCGAATAATTGGCACTGGCAGGGCGCTTTTTGAAGAAAGGTTCCTTGAAACACGGTTTCATGTGCACTGGCACTGTTGCTCGGCCCTTTTGCGTTTTTGGTTTCAAATATATTGTTTGAACGGGCTTTTTGTTTCTATGCAATTTGATTTGGAATTTGATTTTTCTGATCTCGTCCGGATCTCGTTTGATCTCGTCCGAGATCTCGTCCAGAACAGCTGTGAAAACATACCNTTTTCTGATCTCGTCCGGATCTCGTTTGATCTCGTCCGAGATCTCGTCCAGAACAGCTGTGAAAACATACCATGTGCGTGCATTTTGCCAAAGAAATAATCGAATCAAAGACCCTGAGATGGAGCGCAAACGTGTCTTCGCACCGAAGACTAAGTAAGTGAGGAACAAAAAGTTGCCTGTGTGCGATACCATATTTGGGGCACTGTGGAGATAGCGGTGCCATGCAGAAGAGAGAACCGGAAGTTGCTTATACACAGTTCTATCTGAACATTCTAACGAGAGTTATTCCATGCTAAAACGTTTTTTTGAACATATATTCCACACTTTTTACGCACATCTCCATTGCGGTGCCATGCTGAAATGCCAGGTAGGCATGATTTAGGCGTGACTTCTGGAAAGAGCGGTGCCATGCGGAAATAGAGTTAGGGCATGACTTAGGCATGACTTAGGCTTCCCGCTGTAATGCGTAAAAATTGAACATTCGATTCGATTTTAAAAAAAATATGGGAAAAAAGGTAAATATTTTCGTCCTGCGGGACCATTGTTAAAAAGATTCCTTGGATTTGGGAATGGAAATTATATTTTTCTGGTTGTCATTTCCGTGAATATTAAAGATATTTAATAGGAACCCCTTAAGAATCTTAATTTTCGGGATGCCATTAGGCACTCCTTTGAACGTACTGATATATATATATATATCATTTTTGCATTTCTTTTTTTTTCAAAAAAAAATATTTTTTGAACGAATCAATATATTTAAGGAAAATATATTAGAAAAACAATAGATATTTTTTTTAAATATATAATATATATATTTGATTTTTTGATACAAAATATGTAATTTATCAATATATATAATTAATATTTTTAATTTTCAAATTGAATTATATTATTTTGATTTTATCTCACTATATCTAAATATATTTTTCTTTCAAAAAATATTTTTATATAATATATATAATTTTATTAGAATAGATATTTATTAATTTAAATAAATATATTGTAATAAGAATAAATATAATATAATAAGAATAAATATGTTTATCATTTCTATTTTTTTCGGTTTAAAAAAAATATATATATATAGGCTACGGATTCTTATAATATAATAATATAATAATATAATTTTTTAATAATATAAATATGAAATGGATATCTAGATTTAATTACGAACAATTTGAACTTTAATTACGATGAAGGAATTCTAAAATTTATCAAAATATTTAAAATTATAAATAGATAAATAAATATATTAATATAAAATTAAATTTGAATAATATTATAATAAATAATCTAAAATTGATTTTTTATAAATAAATATATATATATATTGAATAAAAATTAATATATTTTTGAGGAACAAAAAAATAGAATTAAAAAAATATTTATTAGAAATTAAAGCATTATTTTTAACATCCAAATACGGATTTCCATTTAATTTTTATACTACATTAGGACAAAAAAATTTCCTCTTGAGAGCTTCCCACAACCCTTTCCCCTTAGACTCCTACAACACTCTTGCTTCTTGCGGACCACGGATCAATTCTGTAACCTTTACAAGAATTTTAATTTAAAGTGTGCCATTAATTCGATCCACCACGCAGGCCACACGAAATGGCCCTTGAAATCTGATCCGCGTGATGATATCCGATTTTGTGGCGTCACAGACGGGAAAAAAACTTTATTCCTCCTGATGGGCAATTTTCTTCACTTTACATCATATCTCCGGGGTCATTTTCTGTACTTCGCAACATTTTGCTGGGGTGTTGCTCAATGNAACTTTATTCCTCCTGATGGGCAATTTTCTTCACTTTACATCATATCTCCGGGGTCATTTTCTGTACTTCGCAACATTTTGCTGGGGTGTTGCTCAATGATTCAGGGCTTGCAGTCGTTGACTTACATGTTCAAACTTTCAATTGCCATCATGTATGAAATAAAAATTCTTACTTTCATCGAAGTCGTCTGGGCGCAATGCCGCCAGTGGAAAATCACGCTACGTTAGGACAAAAATTTTTCCTCTTGAGAGCTTCCCACAACCCTTTCCCCTTAGACTCCTACAACACTCTTGCTTCTTGCGGACTAGGGATCAGTTCTGTAACCTTTACAAGAATTTTAATTTACAGTGTGCCATTAATTCGATCCACCACGCAGGCCACACGAAATGGCCCTTGAAATCTGATCCGCGTGATGATATCCGATTTTGTGGCGTCATTAACGGGAAAAATTTTTTATTCCTCCTGATGTATAAAAAAAAGATTTTATTGTAGGCATCCGATACCATACCATTATTATTTTTAAAATGTATTTATTTAATTTATAACCAATATTTAGGATAATCGAAAAGAATATTCAAGATTTTTTTTTGGGAAAATTAAGTTAAAAATTAGATTATAATAAGATATTTTAAAAAAGAATGTTTTTTTTCCACAATCGATTTTAATGATTAATTATCCGTATAGATTATTCGATATTTAATATAAATATTTAACAATATTTCCCATTTATTTAATAAATAAGTAGACCTCAAAAGCTTCTTTTAAATAGAATGCAAAAAGTATTTCCAAATTAAAAAACACGCTAATTTTCATATTATAACTATAAATAGAAATGAAAATACAATTAAACCCACAACCACAACTACATAATTACTATAACTACCACTATAACTACATTACCACTACAACAACCTCCACTACAACTACAACTAAATTAGAACTACAACTACAATTACGATCACTTCAACTACAACAACAACTACAACTACCACTACAACCACCACCACCACCACCACTACCACCACAACATACGACAACATACAACAACAGACAACAACTACAACAACTACAACACTACAACTACAACTACAACTACAACTACAACACTATATTACAACTTGAACTACAGCTACCACCAACCATAACTACAAATATACTACAACTACCACTGCAACTACAAGTGCACTACCGCCACAACTACAACTATCAATACAGCTACAACTACCACTACAACTGCCACGACCACAACAACTACCACGCCTGCTCCCAATTCCATTCTCACTACACTACCAACAACAACTACAACAACAACTACAACAACTACAAGAACTACAAGAACTACAACAACTATAACAACTATAACAACTATAACAACTATAACAGCTACAACCACAATAACAACCACTACAACTACACTGCACTACACTACAACTACCACTACCATTATCACTACAACTACCACTACAACTACAACTAGAACTACAATTATATTTCAACTACAACTACAATTACAACTACAACTACACTACATCACAACTACGCTGCGCTGCCTCTAACCACTTGTCGGTCCATCAGTGGGTTGCTCTGCCATCCATAATTCGCAACAACCAACCTCTCCTATAGATTTCCTATCTTTGAAATTTCCGCCACCGCCTTGTGCGGCACTACTGATAATTAACAAATAATTTTCATATTTATTATTTTAAATTTAGGCTCAATAAATATTGTAATTATCAAATCTATATTTATATATATTATTATTGGAAAATCAAATTCATCAAATAAAAAATCTCCTATATTCCAATTCTTCCCCCGAAAAATATTTATTATCATTTCTAAATAATATATTCTTACGAGAAAAATTCACGCCCGGCATCGTTCGGATGCGCGGAATTTTTCATTAACTTCTCATATAAGTAGAAGCTTGGGAAAATTATGATTAGGTTTTTGCTTCTTTCTGGGGCGCAATATTTTTCCTGTAAATTCTCGCACGAAAGTTCGTCGTTGACGCTTCCACGCGCATTTCCATTGCGCGGATCATACAGATTTGCGGCATATTATTATCCCTTTCGATTTTTCAATATATTGTGTTCGTTTTTTGAACTATATACAAATTTCGTATGACAGGTATAGGACATCCGGAAATTTTTAAATCTAAAATATCATTTTATATAATAAATACGAAATATCAAAGATTTTTTACGCATAAGATAGATATATTCTATACGTTACTAAAATCTTGGCAGGCATGATTCAAAAATTTAAAAAATCGGAGTTTATTTTTGATAGCAAATGCATTATTTGGCAATTTTAAATAAATAACAAAAAATATCGAAAATATTATTTTACAAAATTATTATCGAATTTAAATCTATAAACATATATAAATAATAATTAATAAATTCGTATAATACACGCAATATTTCGATACCCTCGGCTATATAAATCCGTGAGCCCGCTCAATTACAGCTGGAATTTTTGGTAAACGGGCAAAGGGGGGGTAATGAACCAAAAGTCTTTATTTACTTACCCATATGGGCTGTTCAGACTTGTCACTGACCACCAGCAAGTTTTGTACATACACAGCGAGCATTTATATGGACATATCCTCAAGGTCTTATGTTTAGATATTCCCAATATCAGCGCGGAGGGGGGGGAATAGGAAAAGTAATGCCACCGACAAAAAATAGGGGGAAATAACGCACAAGCTCGTTTTTGTCCTTCACTGCCGCCAGCAGTGAGAGGAATGCCGAACTAGCCAAATATTTGCCGGCATGACTGGGCACATATATTTGAAAATTCTAAAATTATCAAAAAATGGGAAAAATAACAAAATTGATCAGGAGGGATGTGGTGAGCGTTCTGGTAAGCATTTTCCCAAAACGATAATTACCAGAAGGGTTGCGGTCATCATTTTGGAATAATAACCATAATTATCATATGATAACCATAAGATGATCACCAAAACGCCCATGGTCGTCATTTCAAAATGATGATCACTAGTCATTATATGATCATCATTTTACCCTTATTTTTGATATTTTTATGACCATATATTTACCCCTTGGGCTGAGAACGACCAAGATCATTTTTCAAAAATACAGTGGTGGGCAATTACAACTTGGGAAAATGCCCATAAAATAACGACCACCAAAATGACGACCGCGAATAATAACCACCACATTCAAAAAATTCTCCAAAAAACACCAATGCCAAAAAAGGCCATCAAATGTCGAAGCAACAGCAATGAAGCATTCCCAAGAAAACAAAAGGTCTTCCTTTCTATCTATCAACATGGGAACTGGTGATGCCCAAACCTGCTTACCAGCGCAATAGTTAAAATATTTGAGAGGTCAAGAACGCTTATAAAATGGAAGAAAGGTCCAAGAACCCGCCAAGGGGCAAGAGATCCGGATTATCTTTGTTGTTCGTTCTTGTGTTTTGGCGGTGCCGGGGGAAATCATATATATAGGATATACCGCACGGAAATTGGTGCGTAGAAATTTAGGTCTTAAAAATAAAAAATAACCATTAGATTTTTTATATCTTTTAAAAACTATTACCACACCTCACGGATTTCTATAGCCTCGGCTTTATTTTTAATATCCAATATGAATTGCTATAAATTTTAATTAAAGAAAAAATAGAAAATATAATTTATATAATAGAAATATATTAATAATTTTAATATCTATTTTTCATTATATATATATAATTTTTTTAATCTTTTTCAGCAGCAAAATAATTGACGACAAAATCGCACATCAGCAGTACCTTTCCGACGCCCAATTAGAAAAACCCAAAAATAAAGACAATAAAGAAACATAGAAAAATTGTACGAGCTACAATAGATTACTTACTTATATCTATAATACAAGGTCCGGATAATTATATAAATCGACCCCAAAACCACCGAAGCAAAAGAAAAAAATATAAAGGATACATATTCCAGGAAAAAAACGATTCCATAACGCACACCAAGCTTCGTAACAATTTACCTCTCGCTTTAAGTAATCTTCCGGTATGCCTCGAACGGTTCCTGTTAGCTTTAAATACTTATATAAAAAATTCATATAATTCCAAAAAAAACTATCTAAATCCAAAAAAGAAAAAAGATAATCCAATTTCAATACATTTAATTTTAACAAAATTTTTATAATAAAATCTTTCTCGAAAGAAAATATATAATTAAAAAAAAAAGATACAGGGATCCCAGGTAGTCACCCCAACATTGTGCCGGGGATGCCCGGCCCCATGGAATTCCGCACCCCATCCATCTCAAAAAGTCGCCTCAAAAGTTTCGGCCAATGTAAACGTAACCCAAAAGCGGACAGAACGAATTCCCAATTTCGACAAACCCTAATATTTTCATTGCGGTAAAATATCACCCCATCAAATCTCCGCATGGAAAATATCTTTTGAAAATATGCATTTTCAAATCAAAACACCATGCGACTGCAAGATTTATGAATATATGGGGAAAGGTAATCGTACAATAGAAAAAATATTGCGAACGCAATAAGTCATTGGCTGAACTGCTAAATTGAATGTGCCGCAAAAGAAACAGTCTCCACGGTTTCTGTGCCCGTAATCTAACTTAGATTGCGCCGGTCAGGATCCATACGAAAAATTAAGAAGACAACGCCTAAAGTAAAACGCAGCCTCGAGTCACAAATTCAAAGAGGAACATAGGAGAATAGAGGCCGGTGCGACGCCCAGCTGACAATAAGTAATTCTGCAAAAGCAGGCAGGGCCTGGGCCCCCGACAGTGATTTGGAGAAAAATAAAATTGAAAGATAGCCTCGAATGAGATCTGAACGAAATGCGAACGAGATGGCGAACGAAATCCGCATATTTGATCTGGAGCCGGAGCCTAGAGCGATTATAGTCGATAGAGTCCTTAACCGGGATATTATAATATCGCATGCATATATTAATATTACATTAATATTACATATGTATCCGTATATGTAAGACGCTCTGCATAAGCGCATATAAGCGCCATATATATACAAGCACGTTTAATTATTTTTCCACCGGCAAATTCTCATCTTCAAAGAAAATGCAATAAAAACAATAGCTTCAGAATATTCTGCGCGACAAAAATAGAAGCTTCATAAGTGCTATCCCAAATCTCAATGCAGCAAATATTGAAAATTCCAAGTGAATACTATTATCATGGAAGATTTTGCAGCCAGGGGAATCAGAATAAAAACAGTAGCCTCAAAACGATTATGCGCGAAAAAATTAGAAATTACATAGGTACTATCCCCAACCTAAACACAACAATATTAAACGCTTCAAGTAAATCGATACTGTCATGGAATATATCGCAGCAATAGGAAACACAATAGAACTAATGCTTTCAAAATACCCTAATCATATAAAAATATCCTTCTTAAATACTATCACCCAAGTAAACGCAATGGGGGGCGACTTTCCGTATTAGATTTCTACAGCTAAATCTAGTACTTACCCTTAAACGGAGCGACTACCCAATCTAGATATATGTGTATAATTTGCGTCAATAAGTAAAATTAAATTCGACGATGGATATCGTTAGAGTCAGTCGGGGCCTAGTCCTCAATTCTCGGTAAAAAATCCTTCCAGTAAAAAAAAGGAAAATTCGATATAGAAGAAAATTAATAAATTTCCCTCATAGTTCCCAAAATTAAGTTAATTATAACCATAATAGAGAAAATTAATTATAAATAATATCGATAAAAAAAAAAAAATCGGTTGGAACCGTAAAGAGGAAAAATAATTCCAAAGCGTTTTTTAAGGCCACCGGGCATAAGCCACCGCACCGAATAATAGGCACCCCCTCCACATCCCCTCCTCCGAATTCGCAATAAATGTCCAGTAAGGACAATATTAAAGACTAAACTTATACCAGCAAAAATAGAAAAAACATAGCGTCAAAGAAAATATAGTAAATTTCCCCCATAATCCAAAAGTCGGAAGTAAAGATAAAAAAGGACTACTATTAATATTATTCTTTGAATAAAGACAATATTTTTTTTGCACATCAATCTTTTTTAATATGTTTTTTGGTAAGTATATAAATTCGTCCTTTTTTGTGGCCATGATCTTTCTGCTTCGCAGAAATCAGAACACAATTTCAATCGGTTTCAAAGCGCCACCTTCCAATGTTTCCATGCTCGATGGTATATACATTTTTTGAAATTCTCCTGGAACACGCAAACCTTTCAAAGAACATCGTGGAAGATGCGCAAGCAATTCTCCAGTCATCCGGCTGGTGGATTCTTCGAATCGCGGGGCGAGTTCTGACGGGGTACAAAGACCTCTCGCACTAGTCTTGTCTTGACATGGACTGAGGGCCTGCAGGTTCAGATTCATTTCTATTTCAACAACAGATCCAAATCTTGTCTCCTTCTTCTTGAGTGGGAGCAACTGCGACTGCAAGATATGTTAAAGGAAGCGAAACCACATTTATCAAACGAGCAACCGCCAAACACCGCAACAAAGAACTTTGATCAGCGAACCTGACCCGCTAAATCAATCTAAATCATACATCTTGAATTCCCAGTTTGTCACAAACCGCGTTCATCATCCGAACTATCAAAGACGACTTCAGCCTGATGGCAATGATGTCCGTCTTTGACACTGGGCCACGACATTTCAGGAGACCATCTACCATTTCTTCAAATTCCAGCTCGCCGCTGAGATCCTTGGCTGTCACGAAATTGTTTTAGGATGTCTGCGCGGACATGAATATGGACATGCATATGAACACGCGGATGGACTGCGTATGGACGTGCATATGGTCAACATTCAGATGGACAATGGTGGCAATGCAGTATTCTATGGTCCATGCCTTAGACCACCACCTAACTAGGGATACCTAGGAACAATTCAATATTATTCTGGGTACCCCCCACATATTTTCCCAAAATTATGCTGCAAACTGACGGAGTTCATGGAATAGTTTCTTCTAAAGTGGCAGACCATGGCAGACGGTCCTTGACAGCTCCTCTTGAAATCATATATTCAATATACCTGCCTTCTGAGACCATTTATATAGACGCACAAAAACGGAGACGATAATATACCTGCCTTTTGGGAACATTTAGACGCACAAAAACGGAGACGATAACCAGGTATTTTAAATATACCTGCCTTCTGAGACCATTTGGACACACAAAAACGGAGACGATCATCCAGGTATATTCAATATACCTGCCTTCTGAGACCATTTGGACGCACAAAAACGGAGACGATCATCCAGGTATATTCAATATACCTGCCTTCTGAGACCATTTAGACGCACAAAAACGGAGACGATAATCCAGGTATATTCAATATACCTGCCTTCTGAGAACGTTTAGACGCACAAAAACGGAGACGATCATCCAGGTATATTCAATATACCTGCCTTCTGAGACCATTTAGACGCACAAAAACGGAGACGATAATCCAGGCATATTCAATATACCTGCCTTCTGAGACCATTTGGACGCACAAAAACGGAGACGATAATGCAGGCATATTCAATATACCTGCCTTCTGAGACCATTTAGACGCACAAAAACGGAGATGATAATCTAGGCATATTCAATATACCTGCCTTTTGGGACCATTTAGCCGCACAAAAACGGAGATGAGAACCCAGGTATACTCAAAATATATTTACAGTACATATACTTGCCTTGTGTGTGTTTCAGTCTTTTGCATTTTGCTTCATATAGACATATTTGCCGTTTTAGCAGCATAATTTCTATATATAGAAATTATTCTGGTATATTCTGGGGCATATCTACTTAAATTATTCTGCTACAACCATTGACCTAAATGGACCCACCTGGTGGCCAACCTCCAAAAACTATTCTGCGCGAAATTGTTCCACACAAATTATTCCATAACTGAAATAGTCCCTTGGAATTTTCTTTTAAGGGAAGGGCCAAAACTATTCTACACGCTCCACTATCCTTTCCACAGCACCCCTTCCTGTTTAACGCCAACGCTGCGCTTCTTCAAGAAACGAATTCTTGATGAACTTTGGTTGCTTTGGTTCATGGCGCTCCCCATGCATCCCCTGTATTTTCTGTGTTCCTTTCATGGTAGGTGCTTGTGTTAGTTGTCCTGTTGAGGCATGTTCTGGTGGGCCACCCCGCTTTTGGTGTGCGGTTCAAACATGATCCGCAGCAAGAGACTCGAAACAATGTTGCAAGCAACATGACGAAGAGATACCAGGTGAGATTCTGCAAGTTCCCTTTGTGAAGAGTAGAAGATCGTGCGCAAGGTGTCCTTGACAGGATCTCTGTAGAAGCTGCTGTGCAAGATCTTTTTGTGAGGGTATCTGTAGGAGGTCCCGCGCAAGAGACCCTGTGTAGGTTCCCTTCGTCGAGATCTTTGTCGTGAGTCTCTGTCACTGATCTCTATACAAGATCTCTGTACAAGGTGTCAACAAAGGATCTCCACGCAAGATCTTGGTAAGGGGAAAATGAATAAGATCTCTGTTCAAGCTCTCTACAAGAGATCTCTTAGTATGATCTCTGTTCCCTTCACAAGGTCTGTGCACAAGATCTCTACAAGAAGTCTCTTGGCAAAATCTCTGTACAAACTCTCTATAAAACATCTCCTGGCAAGATGTTTGCAAGAGATCTCTATTCAAGGTCTCTGTGCAACATCTCTATACAGAGGATGTCTCTTGGCAAGATCTCTGTACAAGCTCTCTATCAGAGGTCTCTTGGCAAGATCTCCATAAGACATATCTATATCTCTGTGCAAGGTCTCTATCTGAGATCTCTTGGCAAGATCTTTGTCAGAGACCTCTTTGCATTTCGTGCGAGACTTCCTTCGAAAACGGAAGATCAAGGAACTTTTCTGCTGTAAGGCTTGCCAAATTTGCCGGACGGGCCGACCCGAAGCCTGAATCGAAACCAAGCCTTAACTCTTACCGTAGGAACCCTAAGTGTGACCACACTGTTTGGCGAAAAACAGTCCAATAGTTTTCCAGTGTCACATCCCAAGTTTCGGCATCCAGTACATCAAACAGGTCGGACTTGCAACTCATGTCGATTTCCGATTCATCAAGTCGGCTGATGAGCTCTTTTTCACAGTTGAGCCAGGTGTTGAACTCGTCCTTGCCAAACAAACTTCAGCTTAGTGCTAGCATCTGGAATACGCACTTCTGTCCGTTCAGTTGCTAGAGAACTCTCAACACCTCATCACAGTCAGCGCAAGGTCATCTCTCAAGCATTATTTCACAGAGACAAGTATAAGTGAGAACAATAGTGCAATGCAGTCCTTGGTAACCACCACTTCTCGCTTTGTCATTTGCTTTCGGATCTCTTCCGTCTTCTCTTCATACTCTGCATTTGTGTGTGCATGCTTGCCATACCTGAGGCCCCCAACAGTTGTCAACCACCAGGCTGGACAAAAAAGGGGGTAACTTACTTCATCGGCCAACCACACGATCACAATTGTATCTTCTGGCGTCAGCATCCCAACCGAGTGCCACTTCAACATTTGCAAGCCGCACTTTCGTGTCAATTGGCTTGGACAGTGCTGTGCCTCACTTGAATTCTGTAAATACATATCTTACTGGCTGTTTGGGCCGAGTTAACATACATTCCGCAGCTGCCATGCAGTGTGACGACAAACGTTCACTACAACAACAGCAACAGCAACAACAAAAACAGCAACAACAAGAACAGCAACAAGGACAGCAAGAGGGACAGCAACAAGGACAGTAACAAGGACAGCAACAACATGCAGCAGCAGCAGCAGCAGCAGCAGCAACAACAACAACAACAACAACAACAACAACAACAACAACAACAACACCAGCAACAACAACAACAACAACAACAACCAACATGAGTGCATTTAGAAGGACCCTCTTCGGTTGTATAACATAGAAGCAATGGCACTACATTGCATTCAATTTTGGCTTGATCCGCAACTGGGAACTCATACTATACATGACATTACATAACATATGATGGAAGTAGTAATATACATCAGTTGTCTCGATCCCCAAGGAACAATTCAGCAGCACAGCAGGATGCGTCTGGCAATGGAAGGAGCCCCAGGGCTGCAATCCAATCATCTTTTGTCATCTTGTGTCTAAGCTTTCTGTGGACTCATTGGGTCGAACCCATTTTTTTAGTTTTTTTAATACCTGTCTGAGGCCACGTGCGAAGGCAAGGTGCATTTCTTGAAGACTGCTTATCTGTTCCTTGAGAAGTTTGGACATTCGGCGCTTGTTTCCTGGTCCTGCTTCTTCTTGCTGATACAGATTCGTCAAGATGATGTGTCCTGAGAATGACTTGCGCTGAACCCTGGAATACTGACAAGTTTCAAGCTGCTACCAAAATGATCAAGCGTGATCACGCGAAAAGGAGAAACCAACATAAGAAAAACACCGACAGCGGTTTGCCAGACAAACTTACTCGCCAGTGCAAACAAAACGACGTACCTTTTGAAGGGAAAACCGTTTGCTTGTCCCCTCGATTGCTTGATTCTAGTGGGCACAGAAAGCCCTAGTGGGTCCTATAAGTACAGTGGCCAAAACCAAACTACTTAGAAACTCACAGGATGTCTTGTCAACCAGGATGAACCAGGGTTCCCAATTGGGCACCTAAGCGACGCCACAAATTGTTATACCCAATAGTTCAATGGATTGTACAGTATTGTACATTTGATTTTGACTTCGAATACGTTGATACATGGATGAAACCACTTTGAAACCCTGACAATCTGTCACCAACAGTATGTCGAAAACATGGCGCCCCTCCCGGCTTACGGGGTGCTGACATGTCTCTCAGGGCAGAGGAGATGAGCCATGCAGTTTTAGGGCCGTTTTGGCCCAATTGACGCTGTCTCTTTTTGGTACTTCCATCCGAGACGTTGTCAATGAAAACTGCCTCGGAAAAAAGCTTCTGGACCAAACCGGTTTTGAAGTTTCTTTTGCGTTTTCATGTCGGCCCACTTGCAGTAAACCAGGAGCTTTTAGTCTTGTTTTGTTTGACCTTCAGTTCTCGAACCAGCATCACATCGCCCAGTCCATTGACCCACCTCCGTCCAGGGTAGTGGCGACAACTTTGAGCTGAGGCACAATGATGAGGTTGAAAATCCCTGTTGTGATGAAGAGGAAGATCAGGATGTACGAAAACATAAATGGCGCACCGAAGAATCTTCCTTGCGAAGGCCCATCTTTGGGGATTGGTGGGCCAGGTCACACTCAGTCCAAATATGGGCAGTGCAATGCAATGCAGTTTAACATCGTTTAACATCGTTAAACTGTTGCGCGGGTTAGCCTGTGTTCAAGTCACGAACAACATTGTCTGGGTGTGATTAATTCCAGTAGCAAGCCCATCTTGTTTTACAACCCTGCTGCTGCACTCTACTTTGGTGCCGATTGTTTCGAAACATCATCGGCAATCATTGGCTTCCCCATTGCACTCGTCGAAGAGTGGGAACATGGGAGACCAACAGGTTCAATCCTGTGCCAAGCTATGTCAAAGCCAACCAAACATAACCAAACGCTGTTCAAGGATTTTCGAGGTGGCAACCCCATAGGAACATATCACCTGTGGATAGCTGGGACAAAAGGCCACCAAAAGACTTACGACTTCTTTTGAGGTTTGATGGAGGGTACTGGCTATGTTCATGCTGGTCCGTGTTTGGGCTCAACCTGGGCAGCAGTTGCCCCCAAGTTGAGCCATGTGAGACCCAACTTCAACACAAACGACCCAAATTTCGCCCATCAGAATTTCATCTGAAAGTATCGCAATGCACACATATCGGTATATGAGCATTCTTTGTTGCGTTGGTCATGTTTGTCGTCAATGGCAAATCAATGAAACATCCTCGTCCATGCTGAAACATTGGAACAAAGTTCAAGCAATCTGAACAAAAGAGCCAAGGGTCTTAGGTGCTCCTGCAATGGCGTGCCATCTGTCGCCGCACATCCGTCAGTAAAACACCGGAAGCAAGTAAACATTGCTGCCGGTACAGTGCTGAATTCTTCCCTCACATTCAGGTCATCCACATTTCCAAAGAGGGTGCGTGTTACGACACCAAGCAGATACATGCAGCCCACCAACAGGACAACCGCCCAGAAGAGCACTCGCAGTCCAGTGAAAACGCCCTGGATCATGAGCTTGAGCCTTGGATGTTTTGTTCAAACATGTTGTTAAATCATCTTAAATCTTCTGGCAAACAACATGGGATTCATCATGGGTTCATCAAGAATGCAAGCGGAAGCTTAGGGATCTTGGGGTGCAGTGCTTTGAGCGGGCACTAGGTGTTCAATCCAAACAAAAAGCGCACCGTTCAAAAGTCTTACGGAGGCCAACCCAGCTGCTCGAGGAAAATCTTGAACTTGAGCAAGCGAACAATCCTGAGGTGCTGCAACAGGTGAAAGGCGGCCTATCCAGTGGGTACTAAATATACTAATTTGAATCTTTCCAGTTTCAAGGTTGAAACAGTCTGGATCTGCAGAGCTGGAAGACGCTGGAGCTGAGGTGGTCCCTTTTCAACCCTTGAACCTTTCGCCCGGCTAGGGTCTGCTCATCCACTGAAGACTCACCATCAACAGCATCTGACAATTGTAATTTCGGAATCCAAGGCCGAACAAGTTGCATTTGCAACAACAACTCCACACTCAGTGCCCAAGAGTCCATGCAATAGTGTAAGATAGTGTAAGCATGTGCATCCAAAGGTATCCAACTTACTCCCCAAATTCACAGCTTTGGAACCTGTTTCTGATCCCTCCAGTCCCTCTCCCGAACTCCCAGGACCCCCGAGGCCGAGATAGGCCGAGTATTGATCAGAGAATCCTTCCCAATCTTGCCAACTTCAGCATCTTTAAAGAACTCATCGCTCCAGTGTCAGCACCGCCTTTGGAAGAAGCTTCACTGATGTAGGTGATGCTGAGATCCTTGGTGAAGCTGCCAGGTGATGCGAGGCGATGCCAGGTGAAATGGCTGTAAATACTTTCTTTACCGAAGAAGACTTTGACCGTCACAGCAAGCGGTCATTTAAGGCGCACTTGCAAATGGATTTGGTGAAACATCAGCAAATGCAAGCTTTCTACGTGGTTTTTGCTTCTACAACATATAAACGTCTGTAAACGTGTCCATTATTTTAACGGTCTTCCAGTCCACCTGAAACGAGTGTACAGCCGAGATTCCACAAGAGCGAGGATCACGCATAAGATATCAAACCACGACCTTACAAACCGCTTGAACATGCTTAAGCTGGACTTTGTGTCAATGCAATCAATGCAATACTTCCTTGTCTGGAGTAATACTCTATTTGTGAATATTTGCGACTTATCAATCTGCTTTGTTTGAAGTTGTTGGCGTTGCAATGCACTCGGTGTGGCCTGGTACAGTCAGACTGCTCAACCTTGCAGCTCCATCTGCAGGCCATGACGAGATGCAGAACGGGAGAGGGATCATTTGCGCACACAGAAACAGGATCATTTGCGCACACTAGAAGGATCATCTGCGCACACAAAAAGGGGATCAACTACGCACACACCCCAAGACACACATGCACACATACGTGCAGGAAGCTGTTTTTTTCCTCGAAGGCAGCTGGAACGTTACTGTGAAATTCCACCTCTCGATGCCGCAAAACTCTGCAAGCACGATAACACCCACAAAAAAAAAACATAGAAACTATAGAAAACAACCCCCGCATAGAAGGCATAGGAATCATAGTAACCATAACAGACATGGGAACACGACATACCATTTAAGAAACAANAAAACATAGAAACTATAGAAAACAACCCCCGCATAGAAGGCATAGGAATCATAGTAACCATAACAGACATGGGAACACGACATACCATTTAAGAAACAAAAATGATTTTAAAAAGAAACTAGCGTCACGGAACAAGTGGAACCATACAAGCCACCTCCATGGACACCATAAAAGCAATA
>BGPT01001089.1:44277-67171 GCA_003297045.1 Symbiodinium sp. clade C Y103
AAACTAGCGTCACGGAACAAGTGGAACCATACAAGCCACCTCCATGGACACCATAAAAGCAATAGAAACCATAGAAACCGACTAAACCTCCATGGAAACCATGGAACCACGGAAAGTGTAACACCTTCATAAAAACTATAAAAAACATGGCAACGTCTCTGCATCCGGAAACCGGCTCAATTGGACCCGNCATGGAAACCATGGAACCACGGAAAGTGTAACACCTTCATAAAAACTATAAAAAACATGGCAACGTCTCTGCATCCGGAAACCGGCTCAATTGGACCCGCATTCCACTGCACCGTAATAAATGTTTAGAAACCATTAAAAGAAAAAACATGCAGCCCTGCTAAATGCTCCGAGACCATGTACATCATAGAGCTATGGAAGTGGCAGTAGAAACCATAGAAACTATAGAAATCATTGAAACCATAGAAACCATGGAACCCATGGAAACATAGAAACCATAGAAACCGCGGGTACCGTGGAAAACCACGGAAACAATGAAAACCATGGAAACCTTGGAAACCAGGGTTTGTTTAGGGTTTGTTCAGGGTTTGTTCAGGGTGTGGTTAGNTTAGGGTTTGTTTAGGGTTTGCTGAGCAGAAAAGCAGAAAAGCAGAGAAGCAGGGAAAAGCAGGAAAGCAGAGAAGGGAAACCAGAAATCCAAAAAAAAATCCCTAAATAAATGGCACTCCAAAAACAAAACCCGCATAGAAACCATAGTAACCATGAAAGCCATGGGAACACGGCATACCATTTAACGAACAAAAAAANCATAGAAACCATAGAAATCATTGAAACCATAGAAACCATGGAACCCATGGAAACATAGAAACCATAGAAACCGTGGGTACCGTGGAAAACCACGGAAACAATGAAAACCATGGAAACCTTGGAAACCAGGGTTTGTTTAGGGTTTGTTCAGGGTTTGTTCAGGGTGTGGTTAGNTTAGGGTTTGTTTAGGGTTTGCTGAGCAGAAAAGCAGAAAAGCAGAGAAGCAGGGAAAAGCAGGAAAGCAGAGAAGGGAAACCAGAAATCCAAAAAAAATTCCCTAAATAAATGGCACTCCAAAAACAAAACCCGCATAGAAACCATAGTAACCATGAAAGCCATGGGAACACGGCATACCATTTAACGAACAAAAANTCCCTAAATAAATGGCACTCCAAAAACAAAACCCGCATAGAAACCATAGTAACCATGAAAGCCATGGGAACACGGCATACCATTTAACGAACAAAAAAATATCCCAAAAAAAAACTAGCAGCACAGAAAATTAGCAACCATACAAGCCACCTCCATGGACAACATAAAAACAATAGAAACCATAGAAACCGTCTAGACCTCCATAGAAACCATGGAAACCGCCGTGAAAANTACAAGCCACCTCCATGGACAACATAAAAACAATAGAAACCATAGAAACCGTCTAGACCTCCATAGAAACCATGGAAACCGCCGTGAAAACCATAGAAATCATGGAAACCGCCGTGAAAACAATATGGAAACCCTAAAAACCATACAAATTGCCGAAACCTCCACGGAAACCATGGAAACCATGGAAAGTGTAACATTTCCATGAATACAAAAACCATGGCAACGTCTCTGCAATCGGAGACCGACTCAATTGGACCCGCGGAAGCTTGCTCGTATTCCACTGCGCTCTAATCACTGCTTAGGAACCANGCAACGTCTCTGCAATCGGAGACCGACTCAATTGGACCCGCGGAAGCTTGCTCGTATTCCACTGCGCTCTAATCACTGCTTAGGAACCATGAAAAAAAAAACATGCAGCCCTGCTAACTGCTAAGAGACCATGGGCATCATAGAGCCATGGAAGCGGCAGTAGAAACCATAGAAACCATAGAAACCAAAGAAACCATGGAAACCAAGGAAACCGCAGAAAACGAGTAGAAACCATGGAAACCATGGAACCCGCAGAAAACGATTAGAAACCATGGAAACCAAACCATGGAACCCGCAGAAAACGATTAGAAACCATGGAAACCATGGAAACCATGGAAACCATAGAAACCATGCAAACCAAGGAAACCGCAGAAAACGAGTAGAAACCATGGAAACCATGGAAAGCATGGAAACCATACAAACCGCAGAAACCATGGAAACCATGGAAACCATGGCAAACCATGGAAACCATGGAAACCGTAGAAAAACAAGTAGAAACCATGGAAACCGCAGAAAACGAGAAACGAAGAAACCATGCAAACCCGGGTAGGTACAGACGAGCCGGTTTTTCTGCGTGTACAGACGAGCCGGTTTCCGCGTGCACAGACGACGGCGTTCCCATGCAGAACTGGGCCCACGACCAATACCAATCAGCACCAGCAATGTATTCCTGCAGCATGTCATTACATGCCATTCATGTTGATTCATGCCATCAAATTGTCCAATCAGCTTGTGGTGCACTTTGTGCGAGGTCTAAACTTTGTGAAAGATGTACTGCAACAAGGTTTGTCAAGCACTTCTAATGGCCTCTTCATGGTCCATCCCAAGTCACTTACCCAGGCGTAGGGCTCGGTCGTTTTTCCAATTGGTTTTAGAAACAAGTTCTTCATGGGCTACAGGAGATGACCCGACAAGCAAACCAGTAGACAAATCATGTGGACTCTCCGTTTAATGTATGCAATGTATGCAATCTATGCGGCGTACACACATCCTGATACGTGTATGAAAAACCACAGCTTCAAAGGCACATGCAGGGTCGTGATGTACTTGGAATGTTCAAACGATACTCTTCAAAAGTTGTTCAGCCATTGTATGTGAATGGTAAGCAAAGCTAGACTTATTGAATCCATGTCTGTGCATGTGTGTATGTGTGTAGCGAACATACTTACTGCATAATGAGCGCAATCTGTGCAACACATACATACCAAATTCAAGCATGCTCATTACTATGCTGAAACTACCAGAACAATTTCATGGATTAGGGTGAAGGGTGCACATTGACACCTGGTGAAAAAACAGATTTCAACCAAAGGGTCTGAGTCTTTGTCTGTGTCGCCGGTTGCTCGCAGGCAAAGAGCAGAACAACACAAAGCCGCAAATGTTGATTTCTGCACAAAGGACAAACAAAGAGATAGGTGAGGTCCGGCACTGGCACTCATATTTTTGCAATTGTTGATTTCTTTCTTTTCCTTTTCTCGACCATTTCTTCAGATAGTTGCGGGTTGTCGCTTTGCAGTTTGTTGTTTGCCGGTGTTCACTCCCAACACTCATGCTGGTAGATGTGAAACAATGAAATCCAACAAAAGCCAGCAATGCTGGCTGTCACTTTGTGTCTCATCATCACCCTGGCACCCACCACCACCAGCACAGCAAGAAGGGGAACAAGAGACTTTGGTTTCAAACTGATCAGTGCCTGTCCTGGATTCCAAAGACCTTCATCTTTACAAAACATTCTCCGATGAAAAAGACTGTGAAGGCAATCTCGAGGATTCTCCACACCTCAGCGACCGAAACAAGTACTGTCTGTAATGATCTTTGGGATGGAAGAGGCTTAAACTGAATTTCCAAGAACGAACTGCAACAATGTGCTGAGTAGCTAATTGGTTCAACCCAGGACCATCAATGGCAATAAGTTCGACTCACTATTCTACAAGCTATGCAATGTTCCTGTTCCACACCACTCATGCTCCTTGACTGGCAGCAGTACTGGCATCAGAACCGTACAGTTTGCTGCAAAGAGTCCTCATGATTCGGCGCAATGTCTGCAGACAAACCAGCCACGGCAGCCTGCACAGCCGGTTCCTTTCTGTGCTCGTGCAAGGAAGCCCTACACTGAATTCTTCCATGAGTTGAACATCGAGCATGGTCAATAGAATTCAACAATATTCAACACATGTCACTAGAGAAGGTGACCGTTGTGAGTTGCATGTTCGCATATTCTTATGCTGGCAACACTGGCAACCTGCACTCCTCCACTCCCACAATTCCTCACAGTGTGAAGGACAAGATGCACTCATCATGATAACAGCAGCAGGAATGACGTCCAACATCCTCGCCAAAAGCACAAGCAAGAGGAGCCTTGAGATATCTTCTGGGAAGCTGCAAATTGCTTCTGTCAAAGGTCATATTTAAAGGACATCATACGAGTAGAACAACATAGAAAAACCAAAGAATCATGTTTTCCTTGGTTCAAGCGATTTCTGACCGATTGATCAAGCATTGGACTTGCAGCGAGCATCAATAGGAAGGTGGATGAATCTTCTGCCTCCTCCGACCGTTGTACAGTAGCCTTGGCTAAATGATTCCATTAACGTTCGATTAGGTTTCACTGATCCAAACAATTTTGGCAGTACAACATAGCACAAGCAGGAAATGTTTGTGGAGGATTCTGATGATGTCACCCTCAAACAACATCTTACATCTTCTTCTTGTTCAGCCTATCAACCAAGCCTTCGATGTTCAGGGAGACAGCTGTGGTCCAGAACGCTCTTTTGGCAACGCTTTACTTCTTGAAAAGGATTGGGTTCAGGCCCACGAAGTCCCACCCAAGATGTCGGAATGGCTGCAGCATCCCACCACTTGAGAAACATAGCCACGGTCGTGGCAAAGAATCAAGACATGTTACATGTCGTGGTGTTTGAGGATGCAAACTTCACACGGGACCGTTTTGGTCAAAAGATCTCAAAAGTTGGATGCACTCAGGGAGAAATGCCAAGAGCAATGCTAGACTTCGCTAAAGCAAAAAACTCAATCGCTGTCTCCATGGTCTCGCTCTCCCTCATCATTCTGCTGGGCCAAGATCGCGAATGACTCAGCCAGAGCATCTGGATCCTCATCGGGCGCATCCAAGGAGAGGAAATAGCCAATGTCCTGGTACAACATGGTGGTATCCTCACCATACATATATGGTGTGATGCGTTGTGAGGCGCATGTCATGCAGGAGTGGCGCTCATTGACGTGGCTGCGAGCTAACTGCGAGCACTGACACGGATCCACGACCTGCAATGTAGATGGGTCCTCCAACCACGCAAACATTGTGTGCATGATTCAGAACTTCCACCTGCACACGGTTGACAAGGTTCCTTGCTCGTCTGTGAAGGTCTCGCAGATGATTCACCTGTCGCACCAAACCCATGCGTTTGCAATCCAAAGCTCGAAGCTGTTGCTCCCTCTGCCATAGGCTCGCTTCCAGGTTTCGAACTTGGGCTTGAGCTCGTCGTAGTTCTCGATCAACAGTTGTCATCCCAGACGGCCTGCCTTCCGGAAGAGTCCGCTGTTGAAGTTCATCGATCTGCTCACGCAGCTGATGCACCAATTCGGCCTTCTCGTCCAAGAGGCGTTGAAGTCTCCGGGCCGCAATGTGCCGCTGGCCATGCTGCCAAAGTCTTCCTTTGTGCCATCCATGTACCAAGCCAGCTGCATACACTGCTCCAATGAACACCAGGAGCAAACTCAGGACAGCAAAGTCACCGAAGCTCCATGAAGAATCAGCAGGTGTCGCAGCTGCGGCCTCAATTGACTGAAGTCCGCAAGTGTCGGGCTCCACGATCTGAGCAGCAGCGCCGGGAAGTGAGCACAGCGTGATGACATAGAAGAGAAGCGCAATGCAACGCTGCAGAGAACTGTAGACGATGTTCATCACCTGGCAGAAGGGCTGGATGACATCCGGTGTGTCCACATTCGTTGGCACAATGTCAAAATCCTGGATGAGGTCATGACGCAGCTCATCGGCTGTAGCAGCCTCACACCAGAGTGCAGAATCGAAATCCATCATCTCATAGTTGATGTTGGCACGACCCACAAAGGTCTCGACAGGAGCACCGTCATTCTGGGTCTCATCCTCCTCTATCACTGGGTCCAAGGGCTTGGTGAACTCGTCACGGCTGGCGTTGCGGTCAGAAAGTGGTTTCCGTTTCGCTGCAACGTAATCAGGATCCCAGGAGAATTTGATGCGCCCATAGCGCAACCGGTCAGCAAGCAGCTGTCTGGTGGAGTCCTTTGTCATGGAGTCCGCATACTGTCTCTCCGAAGAAATCCATTTCAAGCGTCCACCAAGGGCTTCAAGGCCTTCACGAAGAACTCGAATCTCCAGACCAGTGCGCTTGTCTGTGAGTCCGCTGCTGACGCTCTCACGATGATAGGAATCGTACAGTGCTTTGGCATCTGTAATCAGCGTCGGTTGCAAAGGGCTCTGCTTCATGAGGAGGTTGGCCAAAGGCTCGTTGGGCTCCAAAAGGTGCTGATAGAAGCGGCACGTGAAATCCATATTGTCACACGCCTGGCTGGCTGATTGTGACTCGGCCCCAAGGCTAGAACGTGCCACTCGAGGAAGTTTTGAAGATCGCCAGTCGATGATGTGATATGCACCTTCCACTCCATCGAAAGTTGACTTTGAAACCGACATAGTGATGTAGCCTCCTTGACTGGTTCCGTCCCTGCGGACTCCAAACGCTGCATCAACCATAGTCACCAGTCGCAGATCTTGGATGTCGCAGATGCGCTCATAGCAGAGGGCCACATCTCCATTGGATTTTGCAAAGCGCAGGATGCGGTTGGCCTCAATGATGGAGCGGACCAAACCAGCTGATGTGTGTCCTGCAAGAAGGGAAACAGAGCACTGCAGGTGCGGTTGGCTTTGAACTGCTGGCCACTGAAGCGAACCCAACAATCCACGAAGTTGAGTCATCTGAGCTGACGACATAAAATCTTCAGGTCCTTGACCACGTGGCAGGGTGATGGGCTTGATCTTCTTGAGATAAGCTTCATGACCAACTCGCCATCCTCCAGTGGATGTCTTCTGAAGAGACGCACCGCAGTATTCAAGGTGCTCTTGCTCCTTCCATTCACGAAAGTTGAAGGTCTCCTGCAGGGATTTGACAATCTTCTGATAAACCTTTGACTCCGGAAGGCCACCGCCGAGCATGTCGTCGACGTGGATGCAAATCATCCCAACAATGCGCTCAGCGCCAAGGCATTTGTCGGCATCCGTGGGCTCAATGTCCGGAAAGTCGGCTTCGCACAGAATAAAGCAACATGGGTCCAATGCATGTGGACGGAATCCAAGGCCAGTCAGTCGCCGGGTGGCTTCCAGGAACCAGCGGCGCGGGGCGTCGATCTGCCCGTAGCAGGGTTTTCGAAGAAGCATCCTGGTGTCTTCATCTGCCCCGAGGATGGCCAAAACTTCGCGAGGAAGTCGCACCCAAAGTTGTCGCTCTTGAGGAAGTCCTTGAAGAAAGGCTGTCGCCACATCGGCCGTCCAGCCACTCCACTGCAAAATCGCAGACAAGGAGAGGAACATAGAGCGACTCAATCTTGAAGTTGTAGGAGCCGCCGTCTCCACACGACCTTCAAGAGCATCCTGGTCGTTGTATCCCCTCACCACCAGTCTGGCTTTTGCTCTTGGGCTGCCATCAGCATTCTTGCTCCACTTGAGCAACATGCGCGAAGTCAAGGTGCGCTGGGGATCTGAATCTCGAACATGAGAGAATTCCCAGACCCCATTCTCAAAGAAACTGCTGAGCTCCTTGATCTTGGCCTGCATGAAGAGCTCCCGCTCATGAAGTGTCAGTCCACGTTCATTGAGCTCAGAGGTGGGCTTCTTCTTGATGGCCGCATGTTTGGACTGCCTGGCAACCTTCTTGGCAGGCGCAGTAGAGTACATAGCCAGCTCCTTCCTGGTCGCCCCATTGATCTGGTACACAGTCAAACCGGTCCAGGCATCCTTGCTTGGCGGAACCACGTTGTCATAGCGGTCCGTGGTCACGTGTATGTGCCCATTGGGTTGGCGACACATCGTGACTCGAACTGAGTCCAGCTGCTCCAAGGCAAAGGGACAATCCTTCTCCTTGGTGATGTCATGAGGTCGATGTCGTGGTTGAAGATGGTGTCGAATCAGGCACCCAGCACGGATCTCCCAGTAGTCGTGGTAGTCCTTGGTGTTGAGCTGAAAGTAGCCATGTTCATTGACCATCCATCCTTGTGGCAAATCATCGCCTCCAATATCATCAACCACAAAGGCGTGGCCAAACATCTCAGCAGCAGGATCTCTTTGCTCAGGACGTGGTTCTGAAGGAGGTGGATATGGAGCTGATTGGCGTTGTGCATGACGCCTCATAGGACCAAAGGGTGCAAACTGCATGGTCTCATGTTGGTCCATTCGCAGTCGACGTTGTCGAAAATCTTCAGGGCCTTCAGGCTGGTACAGGTTCAAGGAAGTTGAAGTGACTTCCGCAGGATCAGCACTGGCCGCAGGCATTCGGGAATCAACAGGTGTAGGAGGTTCTGTTGGCATGTGTGCGGGCTCTTGACTGGGCTCCGACTCATCAATGGTGACCTCTGCAGGTGGTTCAGGAAGCTGTGGATCTTGAAGAGCAGGGACAGCTGGTACTGGAAGTTCAGCTGGTCGTGCTTGCCCAGGAAATTCTGGATGCTCAGCTGGAGTGTCAGCTGGTGACGTTGGCGCCATGCTGAGCTCATCGGCATTGTCCATTTCCTGCTCAATCTCCTCCAAGGTCAGCTCACGTCGAGGGGCCATGTCATAGGTGGTGCGTTGTCGCCTGGCTGGGGGCTGCAAGTCATCATCATCACCGCCCTCATCTTCAGTGCCAGATGCCACCTCGTCCTCGTTGAGGTCGTCCGGATGGTGTCTGCGGTTGATCTTGTTCAAGTCCAAAAACCGGGTGACACCTCTGGAACGCAATGATGCCACCTCGCGTCGAGCTTCCTGAGCGTCCGCAAGCTGCGTGTCGGCTGCAGTGAAATCAGCTCGAACATGATGAGGTGAACAGCGGATCAACTGTGTCTTGTAAGCAAGCCAGTACAGCTCAGGACGTTGCTCCTTGGAGTACTCAACCATGACAATCCTGGCAGGTCCATGCCATCGGATCTTGATGAGTCGGTCTTGCCGCTGATCGCGCCAAAAGTAGCATTTCTGGCCGATCTCCAAAGGCAGGTCAGAGCCTTGGTATTGGCGCAACAGCGCCCTTCGAAGCTTCGCATCGAGGTCTGCGGCAATCAGGGCTTTCTTGGCTGCTGCACGTTGTCGTAGAGCTTGTTCAAACTGTTCAAAATCTCCAAGATGAGAGGGATTGAGTCCATCGTGGTCAAGACCTCCAGGAATGCGTGGAACTTTTCCAAGTAGCCACTGTGAGGGACTGTACCCTGCGACACTGGCAGTGTCATTCAGCTGTGGGATGACGTAGACAAGAGCTTGGCGAATGCCAGCAGGTCCAGAGACTTTCATGTCATCCATGTAGATCTCCACAGCACGACGCAGGGTGATGTGGCGTCGTTCCACCAAGGCAAGGCGGTGAGATTCCGCTGGGGCCACAATGTGCTCAATGGAATGCGGGGTAGTCCATGCATTCATCTCTTCACCTACCCAACCTCGCCCTTCATCAGTGCACAAGCATGCAGGTAGCCCAAAGTGACGCACCCATGCTCGCTCCAGGCCTTGAATCAGATGGCTGCCTTGTTCGCCATGAAGAAGGGTCGCAACCATATACTTTGTCGCCTGGTCGATGACACTGAGGATGGGGAACTTCTTGGAGTTGTCTTTGATCCACATCACATCAGCCTGCAAACGTTCACCAACCTCTTGGGCTTGATGTCGCAATGTAGAAGGTGCCACCTGGTTGGGCTTCTTGTATCGCAAGCAGGCAGTGCACTGATATTGGCGGGCAGCAGCAATGACCTGATCACTGGCTCCACGGCTTTGCAAGAGCTCAACGAGGGCCTCCGGTTTGGGGTGTCCAAGGTTTCGATGAAGACGTTGTACAGTTCGGATGGCCTCTGTCTTCAATGCCGTCTGGAGCTGAACCAAGCAACCAGTAACCTCTCGTTGCTCTGCGACTGCAAGTCCATAGTCCGAGAGCTGAGCAGGATCTGGTGCACAAAGGGCAGCTGCAATCGTTGCTGCAAGTCCAGGCTGGTAGTCCTCAAGGTATGAGGTGCGACGGCCAAGTCCAGGTGCCGAGCCCTCAAGAGGACAATGTATGTGCTGTCCATCGCACAGCTTTGACAAAGCAGCCTTCATGGACACCTTACTGGATAGGATCCCAGTAGGCTTCTTGACCAGCTTCCAAAGTCCATCATGGTCAAGACAAGCACAGCCAAACATGCACTGATGTAGAACAATCCAAAATCCAGGAAGATCACGAAGTGCAGTTGTATGCCAAGAGAGCGCCTTCTCGGGCTGTTCGATGTGAGCATGCCGTGCGCCATCGATCTGCTCCATGTAGACTTGCGCAACGAAGGTCAGATGGCAGGCATGATGCTCAGTACGCTTGAGGTACAACTCATACTGCTGGGCTTCTGTTCTGGCAGCCAAGTTTTGCATCTGGCTCCAAGGGCCACAAGAGGGTGCCAGGTAGACTTCATCAGGCATCTCAGTGCGAAGTCGTTGAAGAAAGGCTTCTTGATGTTCCTTCAAATCGAAGTCCCAGCCAGTCTCGTATCCAAAGATCTCCACATCCATGCCCATCGCATGAGCCATTTCAGAGACTCTGGCGCCACCACAGTAGACTTCCCATAGAACGCGTCGTCGTTCAGGAGGATGAAGTTCCTTGGTGACGTAGGCATGGAGATCATTTTCAAGTGCGTGCAGTTTCACATCGCAGGTCTGCAGCAAGTGTCGTCGCATTGAAGAAAGTTCATCTTGGGCTGCAGACTGCACATCGCTTTGGTCGCTGAAGAGCTTGGTCTCGTTGTTGAAGACGTTGAAATCCAGTGGCTCCCCAGTCACACCGCCATCTGCGGGAACGACCAATTCAAATGAGGGAGGAAACTGCCACATGCTAGGGTCATACTCATTGAGAAGTGAAATCAAATATTCACCATGAGCTCCGACAACAGCTTCTTGCCACGGCATGTTGTCCAACTTGATCATACGGCTTCGGCAATCCAGGGCCAATCCAAGAGACTCCATGATTGGCCGACCCAACAACATGGGTGTTTCACCTGGAAGCAGATACATCTGCACATAGCCGTACTTGCCGCCGATGTGGAGAGGCAACTTCACGGTCCACTTGCATTCCAGGCTCGCATCACCGCCAAAGAAGAAGGTTCGATGACATCGCATGAACTTGAGGCTGGTGATGTCATAGTTGGTCTCCTTGAGCTGCATGATGTAGCGATAGAACGGACCAAAGCCTGAGAGGAATGCACTGGCCCCAGGATCCAACATTGCGCAATCATGACGTTCACAGCCAAGAGAATCAGTGAAGATCACATGGCCCTGTTCCACTTCAGCATGAACAGTGGACTCAGTTGGAGCTGTCTTGCGCTTCGTTGGACTGCCTCCTCGAGGTACTGGACAGTTGTATGTCAGATGCCCTACTTGGCCACATCGAAGGCATGTAGGTGGACCAGCAATGCCAGAAGCTTGAGCTCGGGCTTTTGGATTGGGCTCCTTTCCTTTGCCCCTGGGCGGATATCGGACAGTTGTAGAGCTGCCCTTCCCTTTCTTGGTCTTGCCCTTGCCCTTTCCACGTCCTGGTGAAGCTGGGGATCCAGGAGACTGCGGGGAAGACTGCATTGGAGAAATGCTTCCACCGCCATCAGTCAGTGCCACAATTGGCAGGTAGCCTCGAGACATCTTGATCTCGGCAAATCGCCGTCTCGCATCGAGGTACGTGGCATAGGCTGTGTCATACTCCTCCGCCTGCTCCAAGACGCTGGAATCTGTCAAGGACTGGAAGTAGGCCGCGTCGCCATCAAAGTCCTCCTGGTTGTCGTCATCATAGTGGTCAGCATGAGGTGTCGTGGGCTGGGAGTAATACTCTTCGCCCTCATAGTATCCATCTTCATAGCCAGGGTCTTCGGGCCAATCGCCCTCGTCATCATAGTCAAGGGGCTCGTCCTCTTCGTAGTAGACGTTGTAGCCACGACCCTTGCCGCGAAAGCCACGGCCATGTTGATGGTGAGGACCTCCAGCAACTGACTTGTGATCTTGACCCAGGATGAGGAAGACTTTGTTTCGCTCCATGGACGGAGCCTGAGCAGTGACCAACTGCCTCTGCTCACGCGTCAATCCAGCGCGACGCAACAAGTGCCAACCTTGAACCTTGTTGGGCAGGGTGACGTCATGATCGGCCAGCTTGTTGTAGAGGTGGTCATGTTCAGTGGTATACTCCAGCAGGACGGTCTTGTCATACTCAAAGGCCTTGTCCAAGATCTTGAGCATGCGATCGAACGCACCAGCTTTCTCTATGTCCTCAATGGGGAAGGTCTCCAAGAGTTTCCATGCCGTTCCAGTGAGGCTTCCAATGACACTCAAAAGTCCTTCGGCTTCACGTTTCGCCATTCTCATCTTCATCACGTAGATGGTCAGGCGCTTTCTCCATTCCTTGTAGTCCGAAGGCAAGCCACTGAACAGAGGTATGTAGGAATCTCTGGTGGTTGTCGCATCAGCGCTCACAGCGCTTGCAGAACCAGTGCCGCCACCCGACATTGCCTTCAGCAAAGAGGTGGTCCAGAACAAAGTCAGTCACGATGTCAAACACCAGGATATCGAATTGAAAGGCTGAGCCCGATCTTCGCAAAGGTGGTCAGCAAGGGCCAGCTCAAGGCCAGATCAAATGCAAGGCAATGGGCCTGCACAAGGCCAGATCACGCAACGCAGCAGGGCCTGCTCAGGGCCGAGGCGAGAACAGAATGCAGCGAGGAAGGTGACGTAGTGCAAGGGCCTGCGCAGGGCCAGAATGCAAATGAAGGCCGGGTAGCGCTCGTTCAGCTCCGCTACCAATGAAAAGGATTGGGTTCAGGCCCACGAAGTCCCACCCAAGATTGGCTGCAGCATCCCACCACTTGAGAAACATAGCCACGGTCGTGGCAAAGAATCAAGACATGTTACATGTCGTGGTGTTTGAGGATGCAAACTTCACACTTCTCAATATAGCCACTGCTGGAGTAGTGCCACTCTGGATTCAAACTTGCTAGCCTCACGGCTTACTTACATCCTCCTGCGTACTGAATCTGTAGATACTGCGAATCCCCTCGCAAGCACAAACAGCTGAACACTTGAGTAGACCTTGTTCAAATCACTATTGAATGCAACTTGAGATTGATGTAACAGCGTGTTATAAGTATAACAAATAGATGTATTACCATTTTGCCAAGCAGCGACCACTGTAGAGCGTTGATGTCTCATTCTTGATACTCTGGATCCTCTTGGAGCTTTCTCATTCTCCTCTTCACCACCCTCGCCTGGTGCTCGATCAAGTGATGGACAGGACTGGTTCATTTTTTTATTCGGTTGACTGTTCAGTGCGAGAGCACAAACGTCATGGTCAGCACCTGAAACACAGTTGCAACATGTTGCAATCACTTGGTCTTCAAAGCTCAACAAGCTTTCTTTTCTCACATGCAACTCTTTCACCCAGGCAACCTATCCATTTGTCCAATTATCCCAGGAATGGAAGGGGACTGCCAACTCGCCTGTGTCAGCTCAAAGGAACAACTCAAATGTATACATACGAGTACCAAATGAGAACAAATGAATGTCAACATCTGCCTTTTGCAGATCACCACATTAACAATTCCATAATCATATTCCATCACCAGGCACCCTTCCTTGACGGGAACTGAGCATTCTGTAACATCAAACAAACAAAGGGGCAGTATCAAGCGGACATCACCACGAGTTTGACTCGACTACACTAAAGTGAACAGCAAAAACTTTAGTGACAAACCGGTGCTCTGAAAATCTTCGTCGGACAAACAAATATATATATATATACATGACTATATGACGAACAAAAAACATCAACATGCAGCAAGGGTCTCGTGTGAACATGATTGAACATGGCGGCAAATGGCACCAAGAAGAAAACAAATTGGCAAACGCGTTTGCCGCAACAATTGTCAGAACAACGCAAAACTTCTACATTGGAATAATGTTGAGGGGAGAGAAAGCAGATGAATGTTGAGACCCCGACACGTGGAAAGGCAAGACCAAATCTGTCTCTACTGAATTCTACACCACAAACCAACGAGCACTTCAGTGATACAGGGTCTCTGACAGTCTTTCTTCCACCAATCCATTTGACCCTACTTGCATGCTTTCCACATTGCAATGCCATGCACAGGAAAGAGGTTTCAGCGGGCAATGTGGCAACAAAGCTTTGCTATGAGATTCCTCTTCCCCTTGCCTGGATACTCGTCTGGCACGCATGGCAACTCCAGCAAATCCAATTTTGGGCTCGGTTCAGCGAAAGCGGTCAGAGGCTGTTTCGGCGGTGGACTGTCCTCACAAGGCTTCACACTGATTCTCACATATTTTCACACAGCAAGTGCAGAAAGTTTCGCCCAAAGCTATGCGCCACAAGGCCGTGAAGAAAATGTATCAGTCGCGATTCAGAATTTTGAAGCCTCTGTCCATGCGCCACTGCTCGAATGTTCAAAAATGAATGCTGAATGCTTCATTTTTTGTTCGGATAACGTTTGGAGGGTCTTGCCATCTATCTTCGTTGTTTACAGTAGTCGAAAGTTGCACCGCCGCCCGTCCCAACCAGTCCTCATGCCGCAAATTGAACAATGGCGAAGTGCCACCTCTCCTCAACTCTTCATTTTCTGCAGTCAATCCTTGGCATATTGGAATTGACCAACCAAGATATGAATCAGGAGATTAAATTCTGCATTCTGTGATGTTGCTACCCTGAATCAACCTTTCACGTTGGTCAATTTGCATCGTTCTTTTAACAACTGTTTGTATAGTTACAGTTCTGGTAGACTTCGTTGTTCCCCCATTTGCGGTTGTTGCCCAAACACAAAAGAAAACGCGGGTGCAAAGGAATGACAGCACAATTTCAGCCACGAAGCGATCATATTCAGCTCTGAGGGCGATCAAATGTCGATGAAAAGCTGAGTCTCCAAAAGTCATGGCGTTCGACGTGGACCCGTACCGTAAGATGCTGCAGAACCCTTATGAGCTTTTGTCAAATAACGTTTTACCATGTCGAATGGATGCCACAATTCTTGCGTGTAGCGCACACACACACACAATCATACACATCTTCATCATTTGTATCCAATCCCAAGTGCGTGCTTGCAGGAATGCGTGTCATGGCTATCATCGTTCTGGTCTTCCACTGGGGTGAGCAGTGAGTTTGTCTTAGAATAAGCACCATGGCTGCTGGGCCTTTGCAAAGCCGCGGAAAGTGGCCAATGGAATGCCAATGGCACGAATGGGCCCCAGACACATGTTGGTTCCGTAGAGGATGTACGTGCTTGGGAACCTGTGTCTTGCATTGGTTGGTGGGTAGCACACCATTGCAAATTCCTGGAGTGCTAACAGAGACATCTATTGGTAAAGATAAGATATGGGCTCATTCTGTACCTTGTCAAAGAAACATCCAAATATTCAATTGAAGTTTAAGCGACAATAAGCATGACAATGCTTTTAAAGCCTTGTAAATCATTCTGAAATTCAAGATGTTCAAGCCACGACAATACATTGACGCAAAAACATTCCAGTCAAAAACTACATAACGACCAGAACGGCCAGTGTGATCAGTGACTGATGATCAGCGTGGAATAGAGTGCCCAAGGAAGCCAAAGTACCCAGAAAGGGAACAGGACACATACATTTTGTCAAAAAGGTCAAATGATCCAAATGACCGCTCCAATTACTTGACAAACCACAGATTTTGCTTGATTTTGATGGGTTTTGTAAGGCGCCATGAAGGGAGCAAGCCGTTTGGTACCAGTCGATTCCCTGTTGCAATTTTCCGAACCATCAATGACCGTTGAAACTTAAGGAAAACGACTCAAAAGCCACCCTGAAAATGCCAAGGGGATCGCGGTGACAGAATAGCCACTTGCATCACCGATATGGATTACAGTCAACGTGCCAGCCTCATCACTCCCAACCGCGATCACCAAAATTTCAGACAAGCCAACAGAACAAAAACAAACAAAACCCCCTTTGAACGTGTTTGAACGCATGGCAGCGTTTTTTCTACTTGCCAAGTCCAGGCTCCTGCTCCCGCTCAAGTGTTCTTATATGCTCTTATCGAACGTGTTCGACGGTCGTGTCTCTCTATCATCAAGCTCTGACATCCTCTGATCACAAAAGTTCGGAGAGGTTCGCGTTGACCTCTTTGATGTGGGACGGGTTTGACTATGCTTGGCGTTCTCCCGGAACTTTACGCTGAGGTAGTGAAGCGCAACGCTGCAGCATCACATCCTTATTCAATCTGTTGGCTCTTTGAAAAGAACTGCTTTTAACAACCCAGCAGCGTGCTTTGTGATCTGATGTCTTATTCAGTTATGATTCGCCGTGTCAGGTTTGGCCTCACATGCAATTCAAGAAACGGGAACGTACAGGTCGAACTTTCAGACATGCCATCGTGATGCCCCTGCAGCTGCAAATCCATGGAGTCAGCTGCTTCACATCTGGAATTGCAGGATCCTCACGTCCTAACAGCTGAATGCTGTGACATGCTGTGACATGCCGTGACATGGTTTTTGTTGCATCGGCGCTGGTCCTTGAGACCCTTCAATTCAGGTACGAATGCGGGTAGCCATCATCTTCTGGAAAGCAACCTGAGGTATACACATTGATATCGCTCAACAGAAATGCTTTGATGTGTGTGTGTGTGTGATATTGTTTCCTGCTATGTCAGCACGACACAATCCTGTGAGTGGAATCGGCGAGTACGCCAAGCTCCAAGGATTTCAGGGCCTACTGGAGGTGTCTTGAACAGGGCACCGGCAATTGCTGTGACAACCATCTGAAAATCATCTTGGCATTATAAACTTCACATTAAACATCATGAATAGAGAGTCATCTGAAGAAAGCTGGGTAACAAGGCTGTGCTTCACCATGGGCTGCTCTTCTTTGACATTCAGGGCAATTAGCTTCAAACTTGGGCAACTCTGCAACTTCGTCAAAGTTGGTAAAATAACGACAGCTGGGTTTGTGCCACCTCAGTAATTCGGAGAAAGATGCAGAAATTGCAATGACCAAATTCCACACCTGAAGCACTCAACATGTTTTTCGACCACAAGGCTCCAGTGACGACCGCCTGGCAACCAAACTTCTTAAGAATATTCGGCAACAAACAGCACTATGTCCAAATGAGCTAGACATTTCGTCCAATCCTTCCCAAGTATGGTGGAACTTCAAAGCTGCAAACCACCGCGATTGCATACTAAGAAGATCTACGAAGATCTATGAAGGAGTATCGAAAAAGAGAAGAAGCTTTGTCGATCTTAGAAAACCTCATATCACCTTCAGTTTCTCCGCAGAGCCATCCGCTAAGCCTCAACGCCCTCTGTGGCAGCTAAGGCGCCGGTTGTCATGCGCTAACGGGATGCGGCGGTCGATGCCACAGTCCCAGCAGAACTCAAAACCGCATTCGCAAGTGACATGATCGCACTCCTTGAACATCTTGAAAATTGAAACAGAAGAAGCGGAGCCACTTGCGTCTCTCAAGAAAGCAGTCCCGGAATTGACTAGTTTTGTTTCTACCAGCTTGGGGCTGTCCGGAAATTTGACCAAGACATCAAAAGCATTCAAAGCCATCTTCAATAGATGAGAAGGCTGTGAGATGCTTTTGAGGACTATAAATTGTTTCCCCGCAAACGTTGCCATCCTGTATCCCTCGTCCTCTTGTGATTTGTAGCCACCACCAAAGCGACACTTTCGCGGACATGGTTTCCAGCCTAGCTGGGCAAATCTGACACCCACAAACAATAATCTTCCACGACTCTATGTTTGAAGGGTATGCATTTTGGAAAACTAATGTCTATGCGACTGGTCTTGCCAACTTCTGAAATTTGAAGTCAGAAATGATTCAAAGCACCCTTGGCTCAAGGTTTGCAACCACTCACTAGGGTTGTGCTTAGCAACCCATCAACAGCACCTGGGACCACACTTCCGATTTCTCCTGCGTGCGGCATGCACGTTGCCAAGACTCTCTAGCAAAGCATTCTGCATTGCAATTGAAAAAGCATAGACATGAGTGAGTCGGTGTAGGTTCGGCAGAGAGATGCAAATGAAAGGCAACAACAAGCTGTACCATGCTTGACTGTCTACTTGAACGAATCTCTACAGTCCATAGATGCCGGCTGCAAGGTAGTGGAGAGACTGTGGAGAGCAGCTCTCCTCAAATCTCTCAAGCATCCAGCTCGGTCCTGCTCCATTTGGCTGCGTCTGGCTGAGCAAGAAAGGAGTGGATGGGGTCCACAGTCGCATTTGGCGCAGAAACGATGTCCCTTTGGACAGGCTAAGTCTGCAAAGTCATCTCCTTCGTCGCAGAAGACACGCTCCTCGCAGGCAAAGCAAGACTACAGTGGGAGTCTACAAGTAGGATAGACGAGGAAACAAATTTGGGACAAGAAAAAGGCCGCGACACGCACACGGACATGTTGGGACTGATGGATCTCTCCTCGCAACCAAGGGCTCGGCAGTCTACAATGCGGGGGTCATCGCGAGTCAGAAACTCCAGTAATTTAAAGTAAGAGTCTTCTGGCAAGCATTGCCTCAGCTCCCAGAAATGAAAAACAAAAGAAGCGCTGTCACTGCTTGAAATCACAAAAACATCGCAGTTTCCGATGAACATCTTTCAGAATGACAACAAGTGGGGTTGGCGTTTGAATGCCTTCTTTGCAGCAGCAACGCTCATGAAGTCCAAGAGCGTGCTACAGCATCAATACTTGCCACTGGGCAATACCGAACGATTCATTGGAAGTCATAGGTGTCATGGGCATTAACAGTGGTGCATGCGGAGATACTGAAAGATATGAATCGAATCTTCAGATCTCAGATTGTAGCCACAGCCCTCCGCCGGGCAAGTAAGCTTGCCTGAGTTCATGTCCCCGATTCGAAACACACTGTCATATTTCCGAGCTCCATATAGGTTGAGCAGGAACATCAGTTATCAATCTGGTAAATCAGGATGCAAGTCTACACTCTCGTTCTCCCACTTTCCGCTGCGCGCTTGAATATAGCTTCAGCTAGGCATCATAATGGGCAAGGCAAGTTCCCTTCCAAATGCACAACCATTCAATGACGGAAAATGCAGACACGATGCTCAAACGCCTCTCCCGCACAATGAGATCGAAGTGGTACCTTTTCTTTCAACTATGCGAGGAAACAAAACGCATGAATGGAATCTGTTCAATCCAGGGCTGTCTGGTCTTTTTGAAACAAATATCGAACAAAGGCTCAAACCACAGGGTGTGACAATATGTGATGATGAAGCCAAAACATGGAATCTACAAAGCTATGCCCTCATACACTGTCGTCAAGGAATGGCTGCAACTTGGGTGCTGGAGACTTTCAAAGCAAAACCGATGCTGACATGGCAACGTGCAGCATCCTTCCACCTCATGGTCCACAAGGCAGATTGCACACCTGCCATTGGCTTTGTCAAAGTTGAAAGCTGGCGATTTGGTGATTTCAATGGCCAGAATGGACGATCCAAACCTTTTCAAAACTCAACTCTGTTTTAGGTCAACCTCTCATTGGTATGATGAAAGAGTTCAACCAATCAGATTTCAGTCGACGTCTGGCCGCAGCTTGTTTTACAGATATCAACACATCATTCCTGATGCAGTGATTGGAGCCTTTGCAGTCTACATCAGTCTACCAGTCGAACACTACGGCAACATCAATAACGACGTATACGCCTGGCGACCAACCTCCAAGTCCTCATCAGTCGTCCCTGCCTGAAGGTAGGCCGATACTCTTCGCTTTGCCGTTTCAACTCCTAAACGTGACCGGTGAAGCACAGTGGAACAGTTTTAGGATTTTCACATAGCGTCCAAGGGTGACTGCGATAAAGGGCATATGAAAGGCATGCAGCAGCAATCCCATATTGCGACTCTGTCCTCTATGAGGCGTTGATTCCGTTCATCCAATTCTTGGACGGTTCTTTCTGCGAGTTGCAGGTCCTCACAAGCAAATCCGATCCCATTTCGAGGCCAACCTTTTTCACTTGTGAATTGGTGCCAGACCACCTTTATGTTCTCAAGTCAAAATGTGTCATGTATGTTTATACACCCGCTGTTAGTTTCAGACCAGACCGTGGACCTACGGGAGTCCACACTAAGACACACTCCAACAAGTGTCAGCTTCATGCTGCGGTTAAAGCCTAGACACCTGCGGAGTGATGACATCTCTCAGATCGCCCTCCAGAAGCATAGATGCACATCCTCCAATTCCCATCAGTCCCATCCCATCACACAAAACTGCCCCGAACATCAGCGGCTGGAGCGGAAGTCAAGAGAAACAAACGATCCAAATTCGGCATGACCGTTGAAAAATGAACTCCCAAGATCTCTAAAGTCAGAAGCTTAAGAATGCCATAGGCATCAGCCATTTCTAAAACATTGGAATCAAACTGGTTTTCCCAAGCACAAAACCTGTCAGATTCTCCTGCCAATTCTGCTGGGCAGCGGATGTCAGTCAATCGGCAAAGGGTGGAAACCTTCTGGAACCAGAAGTCTTTGAGACAGTGCCTTCAGCGTAGATGTGCTGAATACTGCACTCAGATTACACCAAATCAAGCCAGAACTAGTGATTCCCACTACCTCTTTGCTGCAAGTAACATGTGAAGAAATTGCAGTTTTCTTCCATAATATGTTAAAGTTTAGTTCATCTTAGTTCCAGTCTTCGGCCTAGGGACACGTGAGCCTTGAATCCACAGTGCAGCGTCTTGAGAACTCCGTCCTCGCCGAAGCAGATGACGCAAGGCACGCCAAGAGCCGCGCCAAGGTTGCCGCTTTGCAAAATGCGAGACCCAGGCAGCCCAGGGATCTGCCCAGGTGGCCTCATGGAAAGCAACAGTTTGATAACCATTCCTTCCCAAATCTACCTAAAGGATCCTCAAGGTGCATGTGGTTGGAATCACCGACCTATGGGTCTATGGGTCTTCACTCAAATTTGCTCAAACGATGCAACTGGAATCAACTGGACTTTCAAATGGAATCCACCGATTTGCCCTTTCTTTACACACCTCTTTGGAGGCGATGAAGTCGGGGACTTGGGAGGCACCAAGACATTGATGCCCGCATCGCCCAAGTGCGACATGAGGAAATCATGGCCGAAGATGCGCCTGGCAGGTTTGGGCCTTAATTATTGGAATTGGGCTCAAAATACATGTGCATTACATGTGCATAAACAATTGGAAATGAAATGACATAAAACTTTGCCGGCCCGTATACAAGACATGTAAGATATGTCGTTCCAAATAGTGACCCGACTGTTCCCGGCCCGGTCTTCCAACACTCACTCTGGCACAGCTCCATCTGGGAACAGGCATGTCATCAAACAGCTACTGTCTCTACTGTCTTGTTTTATTCACCCGTCATGTGAACTGCAGATCCGTCCAATGGCACCTGTGCAACTTGCATGCCAGCTGGCTCCAAGAGGTACTACTACGGGCGTACTTCTCCAAGCAGCTTCGATGATATGAACATCCACCTGGTTTTGGCAGAAATGGTAATTCTCCAAACTCATACCGCTGATTGCCGCAGAAGGTTCACTAGAGCCTTTCGCAGGGCCAGTTCTTTTGCAGAATAGGGGCTTAGCATTGTTGAACGCTACCATCGAAAAACTGACCATCCCAAAAGTCTAAAAGCGAGACACACTTCGCGGTGATCTCTGCGTCATTCCTGATGCAAATGCAGCAGTCTGGTCTGCGCTCTGGTCTTCGCACGGCATGCTTTGGCCGTGGGGGTCCTGAAACCTGCGGACAAGTCGACTAGGCATCCCCCAAACTGCCCTACGCTTGCAAATAAGGATGCTCTGCTTGGAGCTACCACTCCATCATCAGAGCTTCTTTTCTAAGGGATATGTGCCTCCTTACAAGTAGCATATGATAAGCTTTAAAGCCTTTTTCCAAAGTCCGTCTTTCTAACTGGAAAAGAAGTGCAACTCCAGCACTTTATACAATCAAAATGATTGAGTAACTAAGTATAGAATGTACTTGTTCGTTTTCTGGTGAGTGGACAGACCAATCCAATTGCGAGATTCATTCAATCATCAAGTGTCAAGTATCTTCGAGCATTCAGTTTCGATCAGGCTGGTATGTAAAGACTCGAAACATCTCGAAACACTCCAAGACATGTTGTCCAAATTGATCCAAATTGAAGTCTTCATGAGTCCCTGAGTCATACTAACCCGAGGTGCCTCCTGGCGCTGTACATTTTGCAGAAAATTATCCAGTGATGGCAACAAAGCTCGCATGGCCGACATCTCAGCTTGTGGAGAGACCTGGCCCAAAGATCGGGGAATCGGAATGCTGTGGGATGATGGACCCATGGCCCATGTCAGATTTCGAAAATAATATAAAATAACTGAGTCTGTTGGTTTTGAAACTTGTCAGGCCTGCAACATCTTGTGGAGCGGCTCCAAGACCTAGGCACAGCCCCGAAGGATTTGGTACAGAGTTTGCCTTTGTCACTAACCTCACGAAACCTCTGGTGTTGGTGAATACGAACTGCATAAACGGAATAAACCATCAAAAGTCTGTGAGCAACTCAAGCAGTCATTCATTCATCAATCTGTATGTTATTTGATAAAAGGTTGAAGGCTTGAAGACGGCAGAATGACAAGAGTTTAAGCTCAGCAACACTGATCAACTGTCCATGAAAAAGATCCAGGTCCTTTTCGAAGTCCTTTCGGTCGCGACTGACGAGCTCGTGGACCAGTCTCTCTTCCAGGCATCTGGCACCCGAGTGAGCAGGGATTTCGTCGTCAGAGATCTTGCTTCAGAAGATTTGCAAATTTGCGAAACAGGATTTTTTTAAAAAATCTGATGGCTTTTGATAGATATGAATTTGCTCTGCTTGAAGTAGCTTCCCTGTCTGACATAATATCTTACGAGTTCTCGACTTAAGTCACATCACGCCGCAAAAGGCACATCATGTGTGGCGGGCGCCACGAAAAAGCCAAAGCACATCACGACGCTGAAGTCAC
>BGPT01001089.1:67465-98437 GCA_003297045.1 Symbiodinium sp. clade C Y103
CGAGCTACGAACGAGCTATCAACGAGCCCAAAAAGTCCAATTCCAAGACCCTTTCCAAAATCCTTCCCCAAAATCGAGCAGCAAAACTTGAACAGAATGCGCAGGGAGCACAAACAAGAAACACATGAACAGACATGCAACTAACCAGATAACCAACAAAACACTGTGGGCGCGCAGAGAAATCAACAATTTCATAATANACTATTGCTAAGATTAAGAAAAAAGCTGTTTCGTACGGTAGGCGCCAGTGACGATGCGACTTCAACATGAAGATGCGACATAACTCAAGACCCCTGTAGCAGTCCTTTGATTCTCCGGCCTTATGACTGCCCCGAAGCTTGCACAAAGCTCCCCGAACTCCTGCATCGTCAGACACAAGGAGCTGAGTTGGTGCTCAGGGAATTCAAACAACTTAATCTGTCGTGCAAAGCAAAGCACAGGCATACAATGCCGTACATAGATTCACCACGATTCACCCTTCGCCCAATTTATGCGCGATTTTTCATTAAGTTCGTTGACCTGTCTGGAAGTGCAGCTGCAGCATCTCTTCTAGTGCAGCATATTGAACATAATATATACGATTGAACAGCCAAAATCATCCAAAATCCATATCCATCACCAAAAGGATGATCTGAGATGAACAACCTTGACAAATGACGTCGAATGCTGCTGTGTGAACCAAACAAAATAAACAATATTGAAAAAAAACGAATGTGTCTTTCTTATTATTGCAACATCATTTTTTCCTTTGACCACTGGTTTCCACCCTTTCGCACCTGAGATTTGCTGTCCTCAGGCCTCAAGCCATCAAGGTCAAACCTGCTGAGATCTCCATTTCATGTTCCTTATAAGGATGGCATTTCCTGCCAAAATTCCATTTGTCATCAATGATGCTTCTCATGACAAGACACGCATAGTGTATGATATACGCAAGATATAGTAAGATACTGTACTGAGACAGAGATCATATACACAGTCGTAGTATTGTTATAGTTATCGACATACATACTTTACCCAACCCCGCGGGCCTTAATAATCGCAACGACTTGTCCCTTGGCACCAGGATGTCGTAGTGACCCGGTTTCAACAACAGGAAAATCTCCTTGGAGCAAGGCAATGCCCTTGGATCCGTTGAGAAATCTTCGTCAAGATACACCAACTGCATTCACAAGCTTCATGGTTCCAGCAGGAGGGAAGATTCATTTGATTCTTCGCAACTTGTTTCAGTCCGATTTCTTGCAAAGATGACGGAATTCTTAGCAGGTGTTGATCTCCTGAGAAACAGAACTGATGAACAATCAACAGTTTTGGAAGGCAAGTTGGAGCATTTGATGATTGACCTGAAGTGATGGTCATAGAAGTAATTACCATGGAGGACCAACATTTCGACGACGCCCAGGTGCTGGCATCGAGGAGGGTGCGGCTGCTGCTAGCTGGGCAGCTGTAGGAACACAGCGAGCATCGGATGATCGACTGGGGACCTGCTCCTCCCATGGGCTGAATACAATACACTTAAGGGAAAAGAGGGAAACAAATCTCATAGATGAGTCATAGAAACTATTTGAAACTATTTGAAACTATTTGGAACTATTTGGGACTGGTTTCTACTGCGCTGGGAGTTGAATGATTTTGATGGAACATCCTACAACGAATGCCTTTCAGAGCCCTGCTTCTACTAATACGGACTCCAACAGTCAATGACCACCAGCCATTGCAAAGTGCCACTTCCTCAGCATAGTCTGGAACATGGTGGGGTCAATGCCTCCAATCAATTCCTATATTTTGCCTGTCCCAAGAAGTAATCGACGGTGAACATATGTGAAAGATTGTGAAGCTACAGTTCTTGCGCACCGTGAGTTGATGTTGCCGATGAGTGGATGTTCCACTTGGACACGTGTGTTGCACTTGATTTGATCCAGCACTCCTGGCCATAGTCGATAAAGGTACAGCGGGCCGTCTCACGGTCGACCATGCATATACGCACCACTGTCTGCAAGACTCTTGGGCACACCCATTGCACGTGATCCGCTGCATCCTCACAAAGTCAAGTTTGCATTGTTCTGGTGACTTGATAACTTGACAGTTTGACCTCACCTACAAGAATAGGGCTCAGGAAATTGGCAAAGGCCCTGACAGGAACGCCTTCGACAACTGAACATCCAGAACCGGGATGCTTGTGAAAATTGAATATTTCACTTCTCAGTCCCTACCCTACAAGCTTCAACGCTCTAGAACAACGTTGCTATGACCTGAACAACTCAGCTGTTCCACGCTGTCTTTGAGTCCTTCTGCATGGAAGAAATGTGCTGTTGGCAGTACTCTTCGATGTTCACAGTTCCAGAAATCGCCAAGGCCCAGCTCTCTAAGGTCAACGCATTGGATACCGCACCTCCACCACCTGCCGCACCTGTGACGGCTGGGCCGGCGACGATAGGGTCTTTCGCATGGAGACGGACGTAGTTGGCCACCAATTGGCGAAGGCCTTGTAGCAAGACAGCCACAAGTTGGCCAAGAAATGCAAATATAGTAATTATTTGATTTGTAAGTAATTATGTGTATATATATATATATATATTTACATATATGTTTACATGATTATATATGTAATGTATATAGAAAGTTCTGAAGCATTCCGAGTCTCTCAAATTTGCAGTAGAACTGTCAACTCTCAAAACCGGAGGAAACTTCTTTCTAACAGAGTGAGCCAGCCAAGAGGCAATAAACAAATGCGTAATCCACGTCTCTGCGGTTGAATTCAGCTGCCAAGCGTTGCAAAAGCGCCCTGACTGAAGTATCATCTGCGCACTTTTGCCGCTGAATTTGCCAGCATTTCAACCGGCTTCGGCACAACTGCGCCTGTTGGAAGGCGATTCTGCAAGAGGCTGTTTGCGCAAAGAAATCTGACTCATCAATGCCGTGTATGCCATGTCTTAGTCTTAGCTACTGTTCATGATTCGAGTCATTCGAGAGTTTGTTTCTGATGGCGAACGATACAATACAATGTACAACTGCCGGAACCAGTCGGCACAAGCAGTGGTCCAGTCTGTCCTCCTTGCCACTGTGCAATTTGTTTGCCAAAGTTTGTAGCGGCTGCTGCAGCCCCAGAGCCAAGCAATGCTCCAGCCAAGCAAAAAGCACAGCTCTATAGTAGCAGTTGCCTCAGGCATGATGAGAGCTTGCTGGGGACCTGATGATGATGATGATGATGATGATGATGATGATGATGATGATGATGATGATGATGATGATGATGATGACGATCATTACTATCATGATTGTTATCTGTCATCATTACTATCATTGTTGTTATCACTATCTTTGTACAATTTATACCCTCTGGGGCCTCCGTTAGCAACAATGCTTTAGCCACGAAACCATCACCTCGAATGGGGCGCCAAGCTTGAAAGCTGGCTGCCAAACTGGCGAATTGCTGCTGCAGGTTTGCATTGTGAGGGAACTGCTCCTGGCTATTGTAAAACGTGTGAAACAAACCAAAGCAACACCCAACAACTCATGGTGGTCTCCAGCGCATTCTCATCTGGTGCAATTGAATTCTCACCTCTTCTCGATTCAGCCAGTGTGTCTTCTATCCGCAACAACACGCACCAACAGTGCTCTCCTCATGTGGGTGCACTGCAATGCGTACGAACAGCGCTCATTTTTGTGCACCTATTGTATCAAATCATTTCTTCAATATCAATTTAGCAAGGTCATCTCACAATGCCTGCAAGCTCTCAATGGGAAGCAGCTGCAAAACGTTCGCCTCCGCAACGTCCCATCTCCCAGAATTGCTCATGCACATGATCTTCTCATGTCTTCTATTGACATTTGCAACATGTTTGCAACATGTTACAACTACAAATCGGACAAGTGCGGCATGTATCACTGTATCACCATGTCATGAGCTTGGAATCCACATCTCCATTCCCCACCTGTGGTGTCTCAAACTCATCAGGGATCTCCTCTGGCAATTCCTCCTCAGGAGATTCCTGTCCAACACGAACCTGCACGCCAGTGACCTGGTGCGCAGTTGGCATGAAACGCTCTGCACATGTTCTCTCCACTTGTACTGAAAAACATCAGGTCGCTGCGGTGAATCATGAATGCTTCAACAACCCTTTTCTGGCTTGGTGGAAAGAGTTCTATCTACGCCACTTTTACAGCCCACACAATCAATCTCATGGCATGTTAGAATCTAAGAGGCAGCATATTTCCCACGACCAACAGCAACCCGCAAAAACAAGGTAAAGAAGAAGAAGAAGAAGAAGAAGAAGAAGAAGAAAGGTCACGAACAGCTCCACATCTTTCAGAACAAAGCTTAGTCTGTCCATGTCTCTCACAATCTCGCACCTGGATTCCACCCCATGAAATTGACTGGGACAAACGCTGTGCAGGCCATTGAGTGACGACAGACATGCTCGAGCAGTTTGGATTTCTACACAAACCATGAGGAGTCTTTTCAGAAGTTGCAATTGCAGTTGTTTCTGGTCTGGGCTGCCACTGATTCCAAAATATTGCAAAGACCATTTGGCCTTTATAATCCTTTACATAATATGTTGATATTCCAATTTGCTAGCGATGGAGATGACTTGATTCCAATGATGTCTTGAAAGAATGGAAGGACTTGTGAGATAAAAGCACTCCGAGCAGGGTCCAGCATCACCCTGTTCTTCATGCGCTATGAACGCAACCAAATCAAAGCCCAAAGCCGAGTCCCATAAACAAACAAATGCATAGTTGTTTCCTGCATGCGAAATCGCTGCCAAAACAAACTTTGCATCTGCTGCCCTGAAGCTTGAAGTAGCCGCAGGCTGAGCAGTTCACAAAAGAAATACGGCCCAATAGCCTGTGCTGTCAACCGCTGTTTGCTCTGTTGGGAGACTTTGTGCTTAACGAACCAACTCTGTTCTCATTTCCCAGTCTCACGAACTAACGCAAAAATCATTTCACCTTAAACTGTTTTGCATGTGTTCTCCCTATAGATTACAAGTGATAGAAGCTCTGAGGAATCTGAAGATATTTTGTCAGGACTTCCCGGAGCTCCCTGCTCACCACCTCGGTCTTTCTCCTGTCTCAAGTCGCGGAGAGACAACCCCGCACACTGCGGAGAGACGAGTCTTTGGCAAACGCTGATTGTCAACAGCATTCGTCAAGAAACGTTGGCCGGGACACCTGTTGTATCGATTTATATCATTCTGATTCTCTCTAGGCAAATCTAAGCGCGACCTCAAATGAATCAACATTTTGCAGTTGAATCAAATGCTGAACAAGTTGAAATCAAAGGATATCATCCTGCCACGTGATTCTATGGCTGTGGGGTTCCGGTTTGCACCGCCTCATTCCCCAGTTTCTCTGGCTCACGCTGAACTCACTGATGGCATGGGCACATCAATTGGCCAGTCGATGTCCAACACCACAGGCCGCTTAGCCAACCTTGGCATCTGAAATCGCTCCAAATCGTTGTCGAATCAGAATCCTCCAAGTCTCTGGATTAACGTGATCGATTCACATCAATGTGATGTCCATTCCAGCCGTGAAACGCTTTGAATGCCCATGGATTTGCGCTGACCGACAGGTCATAGCCGTTGATGGCCATCACAACCTGAGGTCGTCTATCAATTTGAAGCTCTGAAATTCCATCGAGAGAGAAGCCCATAAGTGGTCAGAGTCATTGAATTTCATACAAATGTCAAACAAAACAAGATAAGACAAGTCATGACAAGTTTGTGCAGCTTGCACTTCCTTTGAGGAGCCCTCCAATTCAGATCCTTGTCAGAGTCCATCATCTGGCTTCAGGAACCCTTTTCTCCCCGGAAACTCGTTCCGCCAAGGGACGCCTCCGATAGGCACTTTTGGAGCTTTCCTTGCTGCCAAAGTGCCGTCCCGCACCTGCTGCAGTTTCTTCAGTTGCTGCAGTTTCCAGTGTCAAATCATGGTACATCCCAGCGAAACCCGAAACCCGACTCTTTGGATCAGGATGGGATGCCAGTGTGATTCATGTCGTTGAGGGTTTACTTAACAGCTTAGTTTACTTGCATCAACTGATCATCAACTATAGTCATGAGACTGTGATGAGTGATGTCTCTGGTGAGTGCGTGCATAGTGCATGTGTGCGCCCTGTGCATGAGCCCTTGACGCCTCCAGAATCCACGGTGGTACATCTCGAGACAGTCGGATGCCCAGGAGCCCTTCATCTCTGAAGGTGTAGCGAACCTGGGACCGGGACCAGGACCAGGGGCTCTGCCCTGATGAACAGCCACACTAGATGTGTAGGTCGTCATGGCTGGTGTCAGCATGTCAGCTATGTCCACCAGCTCCAATCCCAGAAGGCACACCCGCATTCTGCACCATGAAACGACACAAGATGGCTGTTTGAACTATCTTTCGCATTCTTTCAACATCTGTAAGATGCCAAACACTGGCTGACCCACGGCTTGACCCAGCCAAGCAGCAATGCCCTTCTTTGGCGGTTTGCTCAGGTTCTCCTTCGACAAAGGATCGCAAGTGCCGTAAAGTGCTGCCAAGCAGACTCTTGGTCCAACTCTTTGCTGATCTTGAAGGAGCAAAACTCTGCTCTTCTCCAACTAACTCATCATTGAGAACAGCTCTTGAATGTTCCTGTTACCACTCTGTGTTCCTACTGCAACTCAAGTTCTGTCAAGGAGTTGCCTGGAAGGAAAAAACCTTCAAAATATGGGGCACTTCTTTGGTTCAAAATATGGTCATTGTGCGTGTGCGGTTCAGCTTGATCTACAAAGATCCGCAATGTCCACCGCTCCTGCGCCACCTGTCTTGCTGCCAATGCCTGAAGTCAAGGTGGTAACATCTTGCCTGTAAATGAAGGAGGATTATATAATGGATACTACCGGTAGCAGCAAGGGAAAAAAAAGGCAAGCTGCTCAGATTGCGCATTTCACTGTCGACTTCAGGTCCTTGAACATGTTCAGAGTGTGATTCCCTTTGAGGCCTCTGGGGTATCTTCCTCTTCGTCATCCTCCTCAAAAGAGCACTGCGTTTGCCGACTTGGATGGTTTGCATTGTCACGGTTCCAACAAATTGGCTCCATATCACTGAAGCTGAACCACTCTTGCCTGTCGGGGGAAAAAAAACAGCCTAATTCAGCAAAGCAATCCATCAGGACAATTGCACAAGGTTCTCAAGGTTCCACCCGCACCTTGCTGGAAACAGGAGAAGCAGTGCCAGGGCTGGCATAGCTTTGCTCCAAGCGTTTCTCGCCCTCGAGGTCGTCAGTGCGAGCCTCACAAGCAAATGAGATGGCAACAGCACGGGTACTTATACGGGGACTTACGAGTATCAGCCCGAGATCTTGAGGGTGGCAATGGCCCCAGTTGATTAACACAGTTAAGATACAATCTTCCGCCCATCATCGACTTCACTCGTCATCATATTTTTCCATGAAAGCCGTTTCGTCTGCCTTCTTTCTCGGCTGCGCAGGTAGCTCACTGTTGGCGTTGCCCACCCACACAACACTGTCCTGTACTTGTGCAGCATGTGGTGTCGAGAAGTCACGCGAACAACAATTTTCTTTGACATCAACTTCTTCTTGGAGATTGATGGATGACACAGTAGAGCACAGTAGAGCTCTGCTGGCAGGACTTCGGGCAGATTCCACTACTCTGCTACGTATTTATGTACGACATGCCACTGCAACTCATTTTGGAACAAGCTCCTTCAACTGTGCAGTGTGCCGCCGCCAGGCTTCGCCATCTTTGTTTTTCAGAGCCTCTAAGGCCAATTCACCAAGAGCTTCGTCCTGGCGACAATCTCCAGAAATTGAGCTGAAAACTGATTAAAAGATACTTCAAGCATTTTTCCGTCGGTGTTTCAAAGTTCTTGCCTTTTTGGTTTCTATACCGCCATACCGGTGTTTTGCTTGGCTGTCATTCCCAGGAACACACTAGTACAAAACCTGATGTATCACTAGCAATCAGGCTCGCAAGTTTGTGGTCTCTCGAATTTGTGCTGGCAGGCCTTGGCTAGGGACTTGGGCTCTTTTTCTTGCTCTTTCTGCGCCTGAAGCTAAGAATCATAGATACCTATATATATATACCCTCTAAACCCATATCCTCATAGAAAGTGGGATGAATCATTAGAACCCGATTGTCCAAACAAGAACCCGGTTTTGGGAATTCGGTTGCATTCGCCATGTTGTTCAAAGTCTGAAGTACTGCATACTGTGACCAGTCTTCAGTCCATGTGAAAGGCCTCCACTTCCCTTCTCGGGAATGGGCAAGCTGTGGTACCTGGACCCCAGTATCTGCATCTTCATAAAACCGCAACATATCCTTGTGAATCACTGCATGCTACACAAACAGCCCGTTCAATGCCCGTTCGAATCTTTTAGATTTTAGATTTATTAGAAAAGGAAACTGCAAGCTTTGACCGAATTTGAAGAGCAAACATTTCCACAAATCAAAGAAATCGTGGCCATGAAGACGCCTGCAGGCAACTGCCGCAAGTCCTCTCGCTTCATGCAGTCCATCGGGCTCAGCCTTGCTCCATGCAGGGTCAACAGTGAACTTGAACCGACGCATAATAAGCTTTTCGACCCAATGATGTCTTGACTTGAACTCGACTACCGAATTCAAATTGATTCAGGGACCGGACCTAAATTCTTGTTCAAGGTATTCGCATTTGCAGAAAATCGAGACAGCTTGCGTTACCCTTGGTGCCTCTTGTATCCCACCAACTGCGCCAGGAAACGAGAGCGCATGGAGCCACTTTCGTTTCGAGGCCACCCAACCAAGGCCTATGGCCGTCAAGGCAGAACAGCGGCTGGAATCCATCGGTCTGAGCTTGGCAACTACTCCGAGAAAGTCTAGCGGCTATCGTCACCATGGATGACGGTGTCTCCATGCATCTCATGAAAAACACATGACATCTCATGACCCAAAACACATGGAAAAACAACACATCCGGGGCCCAGTGCCATCGGCCTATACAACGACAAGCGTGTTCTCGCCTTGGGGCCTGGCAAAGAAACAAGACCAGAAACAACCCAGAAGACCCCAGAAGGAAGGAAGTGTGATTCCAAGACGTGCCTTGAAGGGTGGCCGCTGATAGAAAATGTCAGCTGTCCCGAAAAGGTGATAACCTCAAGCGCTTGAGATCGATTCAAAACGATGTTCAAACATGTTTTCCTTCACGCGATGGGATAGGATTGGTCAGTCATGTCAGTCATTGACCGATTGACCTGTCGAGCCTAGCTGATCTCCGAAAGGTTGACATTGATCAATTTTATCACCTGAGAGGACTCTCAACCCTGGGCTCGGACGAGGCTCCAGTGCGCCACAGAGTTCGGCAAGAGGAGGGGCAGCCGCCTCCTCGTCAACATGCAACCTTCACTAAAAGATACTGGAAGATACTGAAAGTCAATCGAAACCTATCAAAACCAATAATTGGCTTCCCACTCCACCCAGTCCCAAGAAGAACTGAGAACTTGCGTAAATATGTATGTGTATTGTGTATTATTGTGTAATATCATCATAAATCAGCTCCATCGAAAACAACCAGCATGGAGAGCGCCTGCCACGGTCTCAGTTCTGCCACTTGGCCAGGCCTTGCCGCCTCCTGCGAAGGCTTTCAAGTCAGCATGAAACTTGGCCAAAGACGGGCAAGACGCCTTCCTCAATCGATTCTCCCATGGCAGATTCGTCAGGCTGTTGAAGTGTCTCCCTATCTCTCGCTTTATTTTCGTGTCACCGTCGTCCTCGAGCTTTTGATCCAAGCCAGATGGCCAAGCAGTAGTGAGCAAGAGATCCACACCACCTAAGTTGAGCGATGAGAAAAAGCAAACGAATTTGCATACCCAGGACGGATGGAAACCCCAAGACTTGCAAGCGGAAGGAACATGTAACATGTTTGAAAATCAAGGCGCTGTAGCTCGTTCCTTATTGCTTGGCTGTCCTATCTGCCACAAGGCTTGCATACTAGATATCCCAACTATCCTCATGTTTGAATATTTGAATACATGAAATATCTGTTCCCTGAAGAGAAAGGAAGACCCCATGATTTATAAGCCATTCATCCCAGATCACCTGCTACTACCAAGCCGAAGCCCCCCAGAAAATGTAGCTTGATTCAGATTGACTCAACTTCGTCGAAGGCACGTTTCCACTTGTCCTCTGCGACCACTCGCCTAGCAAGGAAAACAAGTCGGTTCAGCCAGGGACAACTGTGTCACAATCAATGAAAAATCATTGTCAGCTTGCTAATCTTCCTACCCAAATCAACTTGAACCCATCAAATCCATCAAGCAGAAGAGTTACGCACAAATATCATCGAATATCAGCAGCACACTATCCTTGTCCAGGACTTGTTCGCCTTCAAAGATCTCCAGTACATTGGTAATTTCGATTGTTGATTCCAACCTGAGGTTGTTCACAGCCCGAGCTGTGAAAGCTCCTCCAACGAAGTCCACGTCTGGGGTGCTGTACCTGGGAATTTTCAATCTGAACATGGCAACTACACGGCAACTATGCGCTGACTGGATCCCAGAAGTTCGCCATGTCTCCTCCATTTTTTTTAAACAGGGTTTTGAAACCAGATCCCAAACCTGGCCATGCATCTTGCACACCTCTGTTCTGCAAAAACATAAAAACATTCCAGAGTTGGTTCAGTTCTCGTCTTCAAATGACTGCCCAACTGAAGCCCAATCCTTGCAGGATCATAGTAGCCAGAAAGAAAAGCCACGCGCAGGCCACAGATCCTGGGACTTCAAGCAGAAGATTTCCAGCCAGAGAGGACCCAATATGGTCCAATATGGTCAAATTATCCATTAAATCCATTCAAATCTACTCAAATGTAAAGCACCATCGGCATCATTAACTTTGCTAAACGATTCGATTTTAAACGCAAATAGCTGTGCCAAGTTGCGTCTTAACTCCATAGCCGCCCAAGAAGTGCAGATTTTCACACAAGGTACCTGAGAAGTGAGCCATATCGCCCCGACTTGCGAGAAGCTATCTATCCAGAGGCACGCTTTAAACATGCACGAAGATGCACCTCCCTGGACTCTCGGTTTATTAGAAGTGAAAATTCATAATGTGAACATCCATGGGTTGAACACGCTTCAACCAGCTTGAACCAATGTACGAACCCAAGTGTCTGAGCTGCTGACGGCCAAGCGGAGCTGCCTGAAGCAGTGCGGCGTTGCTATCGATGAAGAAAGTCCTCAGCGCTCAGGCCGGGCATTCCGGGCATTCTAGGCATGCCGTGTGTAATGACCAACAACGACAATGATTAGATACGATTAGATATGATTTAGGATAATTTAGGCATGAATAGGTAGGAGTATGATATATCTCAAACACCACAAAACATCTGGCCGTTTGAGGCTGTTTGTTGTTGTTTCGTACTCTTGGTTCTTGTCTTTCTACATGGCAGCTCCGGTCATGGAATCGCCAGCACTGGGCTGCATGTTTCTCATTGATATTGTTGAATACTAGTGTCTATGTCATCGGTTTTACACGGAAGCAGGTGTGAATTGCAGCCAATGTCACCAATGTCCCACTCAAGTCATTAAAATGTCATCAACTCGTTTTCAGTCCATTGCAAAACACGCAGTGCAATGAAACCAAGTCGCTCGACTGGCGGCTTCTTTTCCCCTCGAAGATATGCCAACATACCTCCTGGGAACCACCCCCATGGTTTCGAGATGTATCTTGCTCCCTCTGCCAACACAATGAAATTACATTGAGGCGAAGTAGGCAGCAATCAGCAACCCACAAATCGAAAGGTGTTGCACAAATTTGCACCCACTTTAGTGGCAAAAAGGTGCTCAGCTTATTTCTCATTCCAGTGAAATGACGATTAAAAGATAAATCCAGCAACTTCATCCAATGCACTTCATGCACTTCTCTCCTTCGGCCTCATCTGGCAGCAAGCGGCCGACGCATAAAAGTGCCTCGAATGTGCAAATGTTCCACGCACCATATATAAAATTGCGCTACCCACAGCAAATGGGATGGGCTATTATTACGGCAAGACCCTATGGTTTGCCCGTGACTCGTAATTGATGTTGTCGTCAACGTCAAGATCATGTATATCATGATGTGATACATGATGTATATCANACGGCAAGACCCTATGGTTTGCCCGTGACTCGTAATTGATGTTGTCGTCAACGTCAAGATCATGTATATCATGATGTGATACATGATGTATATCATGATCTATGTCATTATTTAAAACTCATGATAATTTATGTAAACCCTAAATGAAACCCTAATTGAAGTATGCGTAGTTGTTCCATGGGGCCGGGGGATTCTATAACTTATGATAATTTATATAAACCCTAAATGAAACCCTAATTGAAGTATGCGTAGTTGTAAATGAAACCCCTCTATTGATTGGTTGGTTAAAAACACCCCAAAAACAAAGTGGTTTGCCTTCCGGGCAAACCACGGGGTCTGCGCGTATTATTAGAACCTATACCATCTATGTAGGCTCTGGCATTTTGGCCATCGTACATACATTTTTAACTCACCGAAACATCCCTTCTTAAACATCCCTTCTTTGGGCAATTCTCTCTGCTAAATCACGCGTCCAAGTCTTTCAATGAACTTGTAAGATACAGAAAGCAAACCCATTTCACAACGTCCCAAGTTCAACATCACGCAAATCTAAACCGAAAATGCGTTGCATTTCCAAGGTTGTGATAAACAGATTTGGCCTGCCTCGATACCACCAACTTTGGCTGCTTGGGCCTGCATGGGCAGCATCGTGCGCACCAGCTGGAACACCATCCCACAGCCATTCAAACAGAAAAACATCTGTAGATATTTTGCCAAAGTCCCAACATGTCTTAAGCCAAACAGCATCAAACAGCATACTCCTTTGCAGCAAGCGGCCTGTGCTGTCGAAAACAGCTTCTCCTGATACAGCAATCTGCCAGTGCTAGCTAGCCACACTGCCACAGGCTGCCACAGCACAAGGCATTTTGCAAAGCATTGGAAATTGGAAAGTGTCATTTTCGAAGTCCGAGTTGCTAAGTGACCCCTTGGATCACCTGCTACGAAGAGCTTGTGCGGCCGCGCCTGACCAAACGTTGTGTTTTGATATTCTTCGGCTGTACCAAGATAGTGTTTTGAAGCATGGAACGGAATGATTGAAACATGTTTCAGATGGATTACAGCCTCTACAGAGTCACTCTGGATTGGATTCAGAGAGTGCATTTGGCGCCGGCATAGCTGCCGACAGAGCTGCCGACAGAGCTGCCTCTAAGGCCAATTTTTCGGCCACCTTTCGCTTCAGCGCCTCAGCATATCGCTGAGCGTGATTCATTTCCTGCCTGGTGCCCCATGGTGCCATGGTGCAACCAAGGAGCTGCCTCTTTTTCGGCCTGGAGCTAAAACTCATGGTGTGCCAAACTGTGGCAGTAGATAAGGGTTTGGAGATTTTGGAGTGCTTCCAGCTGCTTCCACGTGTCTTTCCAATTGTGTTGTATGTTGCACTTGATGGAATGTGAGTTGAGAAACAAACGCAGCTGTTTCGGTGCCGAGCCAAACAACTTGCAGGCTTCAGCGCAAAGAAAACGGCCTGCTCCTTCTTCTTCTTGTCTTCTGCCTGATTCCACTCAAAATAAACACTTTGCAAAGAGCTATGACTTGGATTCGAAAAATCAATAAAGATCATCATTATATATTCATTTATCCCTTTACTTATGCTGCCAAGGGAAGAACTCGATGAGAGGCTGTAGTGTGTCCAGTAGCCACAAGTACAATCCAATTTTAAAGTTGTCTTGAATGAAAAAAACTTGTGGAACTTTGGGTGCGACTCCGCGATCACTTGCTCTGCAGTAGTGGGCCGCTAAGTGGTTGGATTGAGGAAAAACATACACTGCGAAGGGAGACAGGTCCCTGGTAGCATGGACACAACCCCATGCTACCTCCTTCTTGATCCTGTCAAGCTCATGGTATCCTTAGAAATTGGGTGCAATCAGCATCAACATGCATCAACTTTATAATTGTTGCATGGGAAACGAACACTTTGTGAACATCCGCTGCATCTCACTGCTATGTTGTCTTGAAGTGCACTAAGCCATGAAGATTTCCTCGCAACTTCGATTCACTGTGGTTTTACGTAGGGGGCCGAACAGGGGACATTAGGTCACCTTGTCACCTTGCTTTGAAAGTTGAGGATAAATTTCCTGTCCGTTCCGCCCAGAAGCTATCCATCATGTAAGCCTGAGTGCACCAGGAGCTCAGCGAGACATGAAGTGGTCTGGAAAGAACTCCGTGAACCTGGAAGAAAATGAAGAAAAAGATCTAAAGTGTTGTTGCCTCATGTTGCCTCTACTCGGACCATCCACCATCTCGGACCATCGAGGTCGCAAGACTGCTGTGACACTCGAATTGGATCAATTTAGATCAATTTGACACCGTGCCAAGCAGCATTGTGCTCCCTCTCGGCTGCCCGCTTTCGGGCGCGCTCCCGTGCCTCTTTCCTTACTGTTGAAGTGGTTGCAAGGGTGCCCTGGCTAAGATCTCTAAAGTAACTGGTTAGAATTGAAGATTGAAGTAATTGTACAGATGGCTTTAAGACTGGCCGACTATGGTCAAATGAAGGACTGTCTAGACTCTAGACAAACTATGACAAACTTAATCAGATATATTTTAAAACCAGGTGTGGTCTATTTACCTGTGGGGATTTTGCCATAAAGGGCATGTTCAGAACCTGATACTAATCTTAGATTGGTTTTTCAGAACCTATATGTGCCTTTATATCTGCCAAAATCCAGCCAAACATGGCAGATTTTGCCCACACAGCACTTTATCAACTGTACTGCTGGGTATGGGGCGGTTTAAAAAAGGTCAACCAATCTGAGTGGCCTCAATGTTGGACCCGGTGGTATATGTATTTCTTGTCAGTTTCCAAGTGCATTCTATGGTTGAAACCATCATTTACAGCATACCGATATACAGTGACACCGTGAGCTGTTTGCCACAAAACCGCGTGGATAGAATGGTGCTGCGAATTGCACTACTGTGGTTATATGAAATGATATGTACCCGCATACTGCATACCGTCAATACGGTATAATGGGAGGCTGTGCTGCATTAATCTGCATAACAATATTTTTTAGTCAAGCAGATTCAGACAGGCAGCAAATAGGCGCTGAAAACTAATGATTGGTTTGTATTATGGCCACAGGAGCCATGAGAACTTAACTTTTGANCAAGCAGATTCAGACAGGCAGCAAATAGGCGCTGAAAACTAATGATTGGTTTGTATTATGGCCACAGGAGCCATGAGAACTTAACTTTTGAATATGCCGCAGCACACCCACAAAGACAAGATTCATATAATGGTAAAACTTGTTGGATAATGAACGATTGAATTAAGTGAATAACCTGCTAGTACAAGCAGTTTACACCTAAATAATATTACTAGTAGCATGTCACTCATTTCTGGGCATATAGGGTAAATTAAGATCTAAGAAAACTGAAAGTTTCAAGTCAAATTAAATGTGGTAAGCAAGTTATACTTTCACTTTTACTGTATCGTTTTCACTTAAACAGTTACAACGTGTAACTTCTAACTTACACTTGCACTATATTCAACAATTGATATTATATCACTTTTAGATACTTGACCTGTAGTCATGGTTTACAGTTTTTACCTTGAAACAAACTGATGATTTTTTTACATTACAATTACTTACAACTTACGACTTACAACCTCTGTGTTTTAAGCACCCTCTAAGCTTTTATCATTTTACCCCAATGTCAAAAAATATGCGTGCTTTCAAGACAGGTAGAAACGGTCCCAACGGTTCTCACCTATTTTCAGAAAAAAAGTCAGAAACAGTTCCGACGGTTTCTACCTGTTGTGGTTAGAACAGGTTCCAGAAACGGTTTCAAACGGTTTCAAACGGGTTCCTGCCTGTTGCGTTTTTAAAGCATACCAGCGCAGAACGGTAGAAACGGTTTCTGCCTGTTTTGAACCCAAATAGGTAGAAACGGTTGTGACGGCTTCATGCTGTTTGATTTATAACCTCATGACATGATTGCAAGTTTTTCGAAAAGAACAAGAAAAACAAACATAGACAACATAGAACCCCATAGAAGGCAAGGAAATCTAGATGTTGGCAGAATCCAATACTTAATCCTTTGTTACCAAAGTTTCAAGTTTCAACGCGGTTCAAAATAAGTTTTGGCCTTGCTTAACCTTCTGTGGGAAAGGTAAAGGGGTTTCCAAAGGATGCAAATTTGTGGGCTGGCCCCGCTTGGATGATCAAGCGGATAAAAGCATTGTTGATTTGCTATTGGGGCTTTCACCCAGCTGGGCTACTGGATGCTACTGGGGGAGTGGATCACAAAGCTGCAGTCCTTTCCAGGGCCGGCTTTCAGAAGGGAAACATCCAACGTAGAAACCCATTCTACCACATTGTCTATTCCGGCGAAAAGGTGAATATTTGGCAGACAGCAGTGGAAGTATTGCATCGTGCAATGAACAGCTGCAGGATTCATCAAACCAGCCCGCGTCTTGAAGATGTACAGTCAAAGTCGTGCATCATGAAACGTACAACATGTAGCTAAAGGTATTACACCGCCACGCGCTTATGCTGTGACATGATGCAATCCACATACCTGACTACTTGTGGCATGTTACAGCGCAGACGTTGGAACGGTCTTAAGCTATGAATCACGAACCAAATGTCACAAATAGTATAGTACAGCCTAGTTGATACAGGATAATGACAATGATGATACGATGATAACTGACAACTAACTTGCTAGTAGCTGCTAGTCAGCTGAAGCAATGCCGTGTGCCACATCGGCCAATCTTCTTCAATCCGCCTATGGAACCCTATTGTCCTTTGCAGAAGGGCTTCAAGAAAAATAGTATGTGAACCTTCGGTTTCATGAATTGAGCCCATCATTTGCAGATACAGTGACAGTGATATGATCATCGAATCATCCCTCGTAACAAAAGCAAGGGACAAACCATGTGTAGCTACAATGCGCAAACCGTACTGACGGTCATTGGCGGGCAGTCATGCATTATAACTACGGCCTAGTGATATTTGGAAAAGGTGGTAGCAAGACAAGGGAAAGCACCAACCATGTTCTCTGCCGTGTTATGCTACAGCCGTGTTTTTTCACAACCAAACATCAAACATGTCATCTGTGATCATATGATCATATGACACCATAAAATAGTAAGAACAAGAAGAGACAGGCTTGACATGTACACTCACTCATGGGTCGCCTGGATGGTACACAATACCTGACATGGAGCATGTAAAAAATCCAAGAACTAACATAGCATAATTCCATATAATTCCATCATGAACATCACTTAGCTAACAAATGAAAAAATATGTAACTTATTCAGTTGGTTTCCACAGAAAAGTTTCAACCTTTTCTTGTCTCAGCATCAAAATTGAAATTTCTTGGCGCCCGCGGGCGGACCCAAGGCACAAAAGTTTAAAGTGTAGCCGCGCGCTGGTCAATCGTATGTAAGTATGTATGTATGTTACGTATGTATGGAAGGAGGTTGTTGTCATCTAACGCTGCGGCTTGGCACGTCGCTTTCGAGTAGTGTCAATGTGTTACTGGAAGGTTGATGTAAAAAACTCACTGGCTGGGGTTGTGCCAAAAGACACTGGGTGTGCTGCGTGTCCGGACAAGGAGGGATCTTGAAGGCAAAAGGTTTGGACATCAAACGCTTTACAGCATCGAATCTACAGCAAACACATAAAAAGAAAATAAAAGAAGACCCAATTAATTATATGATACTTGGTTCGACACAACAGCTGTTTTACCCAGAATTGTGTGATAATAGGTTCTGAGAATTGTATAATAGTTTCTGAACCAGCAATTTAGGCCACACAGGGGTCTAAGATATATTCAATATTCACATATATCACATATGAATGAGCATAGTCGGCATAGTGAGCCTCGACTCATGCTGTGACCTGCGTTCAGCTGCTGTGTGCTGCCAAAGCTCATGTCATCCGTCATGACCTGGATGCATCAAGTGACGCTGAGTGACATCGAGTGACACCAAGTGAGGCGTGCAAGGTGAGGTTGAGATAGGTCCGATAAGTTGAGGTATAGAGGGGATCTGTGAATGACAACCTCCACACCGTGTGTCTCACCCGAAGAACTAGTGCCTTGTCTCTCCATGCAAGTTCCAGCTCTCTTGGATCTAACACCTGTATCTCGAGAGCATTCTAAAGCGACATCAAGGCAAACAATAATCTCTAGACTCCAGGCAAAATCGGATGGGTGTGAGCTTCCAAGAAAAGGTGGTTGACAACAGTCCACAGGCCAGTCGACAGAATCCTCATCTTCATCATCTTCATATTCGACAGAATCCTTTCAACGTCAATTCAATATGCCATGCATCGGCATGTGCAATATGGTCCCCCGGCCTGGCCTGAAAAGATGCGTTTGCCGCGCAGCGGGAGCAAAAGTGATGCGATAAATTTAGGATGGGGCCTGTTTTTGGGCTCTCATGGGATCCAAACTCACTTGACTTCAATCTACTTCAATTGCATGGAAATCCTGCGGAATTTTGAAGAACATAAAAGGCCAGCTCTGTTGCAAAGAAACAAGGTATGGAAAGCTGCTTGGAATCTGAAAAGTGCTGTGGGTTTGCATTTCATTGCACATCTTTGTCTGTGGTATGATTCTTATATACTCCGAGTTCCCACATGTGCCACCGCTGTCTGGCCCGCGGTTGTGTTTGAGCAGAAATCTTCAAACACTAAACGATGTCTGATTTGTACAGTGTACAGCTAAAAAGAATCGCACTGAACGCTGAGGCACTGTAGAATCAAGACTGCCGCGGTGCGACTTTTCTGATCGAAGCTCATCAACTTATGGATGATGCCAAAGGCGCTTGCAAACGCCAAACCAAAAGCCACCAAAAGACTATCCTGTACCCAGTTGAGAACAAGCTCCACAATCATTCAAATAGGTATCAAGTGAGCATAGTTGAGCCATTTAGCAGAGGATGAAGGCACCAATATTATTGGTCACTGGTATTTCAATCTCGACTCTCTGTCTCTTTTGTAGACTCTTCCTCACCTTGTTGCAAAAGGCCCCAAGTGACACAGTACTTGCTGCCGTGGCAGTTGATGCCGTTGAAAAAGCCGTTGCGGCAACTCACGTACTTCCTGCACACACGGCCACCGCTCCTCCACCTTCTGCGGCCTCCATAGCCGCCGCCACCCCACCTTGTGCAATAGCGACCTCCATTGCACCGGATACCACGCCAGAATCCCCCACGACAGTTGGCCCAGCTCAAGCAATGTCCTTCGGTTTCTGCATTATCATTCTGCAAGTCATTCTCTTCCCCCATGTTGAGCTCACTGTCGGTTGAATCAGCTTCTTGATTCTGACTCTCAATGTCTTTTGCAGACTCTTCCTCACCTTCTTGCAAAAGGCCCCAAGTGACACAGTACTTGCTGCCGTGGCAGTTGATGCCGTTGAAAAAGCCGTTGCGGCAACTCACGTACTTCTTGCAAACACGACCACCACCCCACTTGGTGCAGTAGCGGCCGCCGCTGCACTTGATTCCGTTGAAGAATCCGTTGCGGCAGTTGGCCCAGGTCAGGCATTTCTTGCCGTTCTCCTCATTCTGCACATTGTTGCCGTGAACTTCTTGCAATTCCTCACTGGAGCCTCAAGAGTTAGTGGGTTCGGAATGCACTGTTTCGTGTGGTGCACTGGAAACTCTGACTTGTTTCTTGAATTGTAGGTGGACTAAACTCCAGCCCTGCTTGCTCATGTTCGGTATTGATCCAGTTTGCAATCAACCACTGTGGGAAGTCGCAGGCAAAGTGCCCACACAAACTCTACCACACCTTAAAATGTGCTAGGAACTATCAGAGTAACTATCATTTTGAGAATTCTCTTTCTGGCCCTTGCGCAGGAAACAGTATTGAAAACACATCCGATCATTATCCTCAGGTGTTCCATCATTCCTCCCATTTCCCGTGCGCCTTTCTCCGCGGCGATTTTCTTCGCCCGAAGGTGAAGCATCTCCAAACTGCACTCATTACCTTCATTATCTTCACATTCATCATCCAACAAAACTTCGCTGGCCACTGCCACAGCAAGAGAGATGACAAGAGTTGGACGAAACCACATAGGTCCAGGGTAGCGAGGTCAAAAGATGTCAAAAGCAAAATCAAAAACAAATCTCAAAATTGAAGCGCTTTTTGCAAGAGCCAAAGCTTCCATCGTGCAGAGATCATAGCTGCTGACACCAACAGATTGACAGGGTCTGCTATTCGCACTTGATGTTTCTGTTTCAGGCTGCTTTGCAATCTACACAACAGAAAGGAGGCAAGAGAATTTAGAAAAGCTGACCAACACATGCATTCTGGCCAAAAGCTTGCACATGTTGGCTCATTTTGACTCATTCGGACTCTCGCATTGGTCATGAGGCACTGTGGAAGCAACTTTCGTAAACTCCACGGCGCCACGGCTCTGGATAGTCCCCTAATCGAGGACCGAGGACTGCACTGAGCTCTCGGCATTTGAATCTGAGAGCTTCTCCCCGTGACAAATGCGGTTGCAGCAGCATAAGGCATAAGTCCAGCTTCTGAGCGTAGCTCATGGGATGTGGGAAGTCTCTCTCGCGGTTTCTGCGACCAGAAATCGAATGGAGTTTCATCTCCATCAAGTTTCAGTTGGTGATCTTGGTGCTTTGCATCTGCACTTCTGTTGTATGAGCCCTTCTAGGCTGTACTGCACTATGCCATGAAGCTGTCGAATGAAAGCCAGAGTGCCTTACATGGTCTTGTTGTTGGGTTTTCGTTTGCCAAATAAGGTTTGTGAAGGACACATGGAGAAGCTTGAATCCAAACAAATGTGATCTCAGATCTGTCGCGTCTCAGCACTCGCATCTGGGCGAGCCCTTTGCAGCAGTGCTGCGACAAAAATCTAATTGGAGCTGGGCAAAATTGAACGAACGGACACAACGAATTGTAGCTCTGAATCTACAAACATTCCTAACTCCCCCCAGTCTTGTCCGGCACAAGGGCTTAATGATGTCTCAGGTACAACTCTCTTGTAAAAGCAATCCAACTTCACAGTCTGTCACGTTACAACTTCATTTTCTGTCTTGCATGTCTATTCACGCTGGTCTCCATTGCCATCTTTGAACACATTACGTGAATATGTATGTGTATATATATATATATACATGCAGATTATCTTGATATGTCATGGGCTGGCAACATGAATGATGTTCTTAGCAAAAAGACAGACTGCCCAACATCAAGTTGCAGCATAGCTACCGAATTTGACTTCTAGCTTTGCAGCTACTGACGCCGCCAGTCTTGCCTTGTTGGTCTTGTGGCAATCTGCTTTCTGTTTGTATACCAACCGACAACTCTCTGACTCGAGGAATCTTGCCCGTTCCAATGGCTAGCAGCAACCTCTTCGGGCGCTAGGATGTTTCTTCGGTTCCAGTGACTCGGATGGTAAGCCATTCCGTAGATTTCCGTAGCAATGTGGTTCTCTACTTAGACTCTACTTTCCCGACTTCAACTGAATCATCGAGCGGCCTGCCTCCGCCTCAAGCTCAAACATCACTTTTAGATTCTTTCAACAAAGACATCTAAAGTTCTACACTCTGTTGTCTGTGCATGCAGCCCATGGGTTTGAAAGCTAATGAACACATTGACCCTGCAGAAAATGGTACTGATATGTACTGAATTCAAATCAAGTCAAAAATGTATTTGGAAAGGAAGGACAGTCTACACCTGGATGATCCTGGACATCTGTCGTTGATCGACGTTGACATTGTGCACAGCTTCTCATCCGAAGGACAAATCGCTACCGTGCGAGCCTCTGAACCTGGGAATGGCAAATCTTGCTAGCGCTGTCAAAATTATGCGCATGTGCCGCATGAGCGTTGACGGCTTCAAACAGGTAAGACCAGGCAAGGGGTCACTAAGTCAGTTGTGGAATATCATTGGCCAAGTGTGTGCTTGCAAGACCTGCCTTCATCATGTGAGACGCGGCGAATGCTCGGCGTTTGCCGCATTGCCACAAAACTCTCTGGAGTTCTCGTCAACATTGTAAGAAATCAAGGATGGAGAGGTGTAGTCAAAGCCCAAAACCAATACTGCAGTCAATCTGCGGAACAAATACAAAAACGCCAAGGTTGTCTAGAGCAATCTGACATCTCAAAGGTATTTATGGGTCTTGCAGGGAACCTGCCGAAATAAGAAAAAATGGTCCCTCTTGATCTTTGCTCCCTAATCTCAGTACATCTCAGTCCCGGCTTTCCAGCGCCCGAAGCACCTGAAGTCAAGCCAACGTCAAGCCATCCGGTGAGTTACTCAAGACCGGAACAATTTGAAAGTCCAGCCATGGTTTCTCTCAATGGTTTCTCCCAAAACATGGAGTGCCCTGGGCAACACAATTCCTTCTTCGAAGTCTTACCACCAGCATCCCTAGCTGGCCCCAGCTACTTTTGCACCCCATTGGCTGTTTCAGACTTCAGCGGTGGCAAGCTGTTTCTACTTTTCCTCATGCTTCTTGTTTCAGCTTTGTTCTGGGGGTTGCTGTGGGCATGGTCAACGGTGCTTGCTGACTGCATTTGGGGCACCTGAGGTCGGACGCCCAAGTGACCGTCCTCATCATCCTGTTGCACTTGCAGTACTGCACCTCAGCAAACCATGCTGTTGATGGGGAAGTGCAAAGCAGGAAATCTACTGCACCTCGCCGCGACAAATGGATTCCTTGTGAAAAAGAAGACAGACTCTCTTATCACCCACGAGTCTCCCAAGTGACCATTTTGGACTCTGCTGCAGTCCTGCTGATCTAGCTCATAGGTTCATGATGATTCAGGCATATTCTGATGCAGCCCCTCCATGCCAAGATCTCCCAGGATGGTGATTTTTTGCAGCACATCATGGAGAGTGGAAATCTGGGTTTCCAAATCTCAGCCTCTGGCCATCGTTTTCATTGTTCTCATAATCTCTCGCAGAGAAGACTCCTCGTACCAAGCTAGCTTTAAGGGTGGCACACCAGGAGAATTCAAGGCGGCACACTTCCAGCTGTAGCACACTGAATACTTACAACTTATATGAAACACTTCCAAGAACAGCAATGTACACTTTCCATTTTGCGAAGAGGTATGCAGCATGCTGAATGCATCGAAAAATGCCGGTGCTGCTTCTTCAAATCAAACGAAACATCAGCAAAGAACAGACTCACAGAACTGCTCTGTCCCTGCCAAAGAGAAAAGCTTTGCAAGTTTGCCTAGCAAGGCCCAACTCTTGTTGCCCGACCTATTTGCAGCCAAAGGCTCTAACCAAGGACTCGTTGTGCATCACATCGAAGCCTCACGAGGAATGCACCAACGATTCGGGCAAGCTAAACATGATCTAGAGGGGTGTGCTGTGCTTGGCATTTTGGTAGATTGAAACATATTGAAACGATATCCACTTCCAAGTTTGCCACTCAAGCAGTTTTCTGCGTTCCCAGCGCAGGAGAATTTGCACATTTAGCAACTTCCAACTCCTCTCCCAACCAGTAGTTTTCCAAACCCAAAGTTCCAATTGCCACAGCCTAGACCCCACTTCTTGGACCTGAGCTGTCGTTTTGCGCGGCATTTCGACGTGGTGTCAAGGTGCATACCATCCAGGTATATCCAGGTACTGTCCAGTTGCGGAGTGGCCAACAAAAACGCCCGTGTTGAACAGACCGTTTGAAGCCAATCGTAACATGGAAGAACACGCTTTGCACTGACCTTTCGACAAAATGCTGAACATCCAATCTAAATAGTCGCTATCAGCACAACCAAGAATGTACAGCTTCACTTCACTTGTCTTACCATCTTGCTGATGTGGCTGTACAGTTGATCTCAGGAGAGGGTGCTTTCAGGTTTTGTGCTCTGTTCGGACCAAATGCTACCTCATCCAGAAACCACACCTTCACTGTCTGGGCTACTCATGGCTATTCTACTAGTAATTAAAAGCACACAATCACATCTGAGTTTCTGAATTTGATCCCTCAATACCATTCAGTACCTCTCCTCCATCCCGATCTGTATTTCAGACTTGGGTGGCCGAGAGCGTGGTGATACGTCCCTAATGTTTTGTAGTGTTTTATATGTAAGCGCAGTCACTTCGTGCACATCACATCCTCAAAGCTTGGGCGCCATACTGATGGCTGCGAACCACTAGATCAAGACCATTCCTTACACAGAAGTCCTGCCAAGTGCAATCATTGTGACCATTCTGTTGGTCTGTTGTCTCTGCCGGAAATCACGCCACAAGAATTCAGAATCTCAGAAATTCTTAGAAACCCAACCCATCAACAAAAGCACAGCTGGCATTGCAGGGTTGACAATCAATCCGATATCGCTCTTCAGTGGTCTGTCATCACACACTTCTCAGACGAGCATGTACTGAACGTTGCTTGGCACTGCAACAGTTCTCATTGAATCATAGAGTATCTTGGTAGAAGCACGTTCAAAGCAAAGGCAATGGAAGTTTGCATGATGACAAAGCAGCCCACAAAGATCCTGGGTGATGTTCCAGCCTCATCCAAATGGCAGATGACCCAAGCAAGCGAGTTTAAATGAGCTTAAGCTAAGCGCTCTTTGCCCTATGCAGTACAGCTCTGTAAATGGAACAATCTGACCCTCCAGGTCAAATCGTTTATCAATTTGTCACTCGGGCCCGAACCAAAGCGTACCGCCATCTTGCTGCGCGCAGAATCATGCCTCAAGCAGCGATGAAATACGTCGAGCATTGCTTTGAGTTGAAAGGAACCAATCGTTCCAATCGTCAAAGCGTCGCCGAAGCACAAGGTCCAAAGCTCCAGGCACTCCGAAGACGCGATTTGTCACGCAGTCATCTTCGATGGGGTCTGACCTGCCCATTCTATAAGAATTTCATCTCATTCTATCCCATTCTGCCGCTGGGCCGACGAACCGTAATTGAAGCTGTCTCCTTCAAATTAATGCTTCCATCATGGTGTCATAGCAATCGACAACGGAGGATGATCGAAGTATCTTGACATGTTCAAGAGCCAAAGAGCTTTAAGTAGTCTCGAGAGGATCTCCGATAAATTTGGTGCTATCTTGTCACAGCCTGTGGTTCAGCGTACCCGCTACAGTATGCCAGCCAAGCAACCAAAGGACATTCCACAGCAAGCGGTTCTCGGGTGCCTGTGTGCGCACTCCAGCAAGATGCTCTGGCAGTGGGTGGTGTGCTAGTCAACAACCGAGAAGCTGGAACACGATGCTGATTTCAACGTGAAAGAATTAGAGGATATTTGTCTTACTTGTACAATTCCTGATCCCTCAATCTTGACTGACTGGATCACCACCGGTAAGGGGACAAGTACCACGGTTCGATGTCAACAAAAGCTTCCTTTCTGGAACAATGGCATCCAAAGCTTAGACATCATTCGACAACATTCCACAAATCATCAGAAGCTGTGTCTGGATAAATCTGGAATGCGAAGAATGCGACAGCAGGGTTGCCGATTTTGCCGTTCCGAAGGCTGCCTGGAGCTGTTCATGGGTGACGGGACGCTTCACCTTTCGCAGGTCATCCAAACGCCTGAAGCGTTGGTTTTCCCATGCTCTCCACAACGTGTTGCAGTGGATCACAACAGAATACCTCAAGCATACCTCAACGCAACCTCTGATGTTGAAGAGCAAGTTGCGAATGACTAGAGGATTCTGAGAAAATGTCAGAAACAGTGTCTTTGAGATTTGAGGCAGGCACCACTTGCCATCCCCAATGCCGCCATGCCTTGTGTAAGGAAAATCAAAGCCGTGACACGAGATAAATTCAGAAAAATATTCAGCGGTGGGTTATTTCTGCACGATGTGGCCACCCAGTAAGGTTGCTTCATTTCTCGGTTCATGTCCAAAACAGTGTTGACTGCTAAACAGCACAAACCCCCACATCTCCTGGTTAGAAATCCATGGTGGACAAAGTACAACCTTCTCCTTGAAGATGATTTCCCTTTTTACTGAAGGGTGGACAAGCATGGAGAAAGCATCACGACAAAGTGTGACAAACAAAGCCATGTCTGAGATGTCTGAGCTCTCGTGCAAAGCCAGGACTTTACCACCCACGAGGCAAGCCTTATAATAGCTGCTAGGCTTGGCAAGTCTGGTTGAGGTATGTCGAGGTATGTGGGTGTAGGATGCTGTAGGATGGTGTAGGGGAGACTATGTAGACTCAATGTAGACTATGAACACTATGAAGACTATGGTCCAGAGGTTGGAACATGTTGGAACAGTCCACTTTCAAAGCTGGTTTCACATTTGGGTTCGCAATGGAAGGTGACCAAACAATCCTTGATCATCATGCCAAATCAGCCTGTTGCGCTCCAGGTGTATGTAAATTCCAAAACTAGCAGATTGCTGGTTGGCAAGGGTTTACACCGTCTTACATCTCATAAAACGCAGTGTCTCTCTTTACTGAGGCTTGCTGGGCTTGCTGCATATGGCAGATATTGGAAGCAACGGGAGATTGCCTCGGCCAGAGCTACAGAAACATCCCGAAATGCCTTTGACATCCTGTGACATCCTGTGACAACTGTGACAACTGTGACAAGAGGTTTCTCGATCTTTCCACGCCTCATAGACCTGGCCGCCAAGTTCTCCAAAGGCTTCGATGACCACCTCCAACGGCTGGGTCAACGACCAAGTGATGTTTGTTTCGGTGTGCAATATGTTTGTTATGTTTGTTTCCGTATGTTTCCGTGTTGTTTGAATGTTTATTCCATTTTATTCCTAGCGTCATCAGTCGTCACCCACCCTTGTGCCATTTTGTGCTGCCAGTTCCTGTTCGAATCTTCATAGCACTCCGCTTGGAAACTCTGCTAGGATTCGAATCTGGGAAAGGCACTCTGGTAGCCACCCAGCAATGTTTGACTTCAGTGCAATTTCTCAATCACCCTGAGGGTGTGAAGCAATCAAAATGGAATCAAACACTGAGACGAAAACATTGCGGCTTCACATCGTCACACAGGTATTTTATAGCATCCCATTGCATCCCATTGCATCCCGGCCATTGCAAGGCCCCCGATTGCCTTCTGGAAGCCATACTTATGATTCATCGTGGTGTCCTCAACGCACAATCAGCCTTTGAACAACTGCATATGGCGCAGCAGCAAAACGAAACAAATGCTGCACACAGCTCCTCATGATTACCTCGATTGAGGTATATCTGCGTAGGAAACATCACCTAGGAACAGCAGGTTTGATTTGGTTCTAATCTGGTCAGTACCTCACTCTATGCCAAATTTGCAAAATTACAAACTCGCAAAAATCAGGCAGTACTGTCTACAAAAGAGTGGATATCATGCAACTGAGATTGGTATGCCAGGAAAGGTGTGAAGAACGCCCTGAATACTAGTCGCATATCATAACACAAGTACAGCAACAAACAAGGTGTCAAAGTAATCCAACCAGCTCCAGCAAACCAGTAAAGCTAAGTGATTTGAAGTGAATTGGAGTTGGCCCAGTTGGCATCTTGGATATTTTTTTTTGCATCAAGTGTTGCCAGCTTGTCTCGTTTCAATGACGGTCTCCCATGGTCTCCGTGTCTCCCTGGTGCTCTCGCATCCCAGCCTTCAACGCAAAAAGCACCACCACGGTCTCAACCTGGTGCCTGACAGAGCTGAAGCCAGCTGAAGCCAAAGTATGTGTGAGTTTTTTTCGAAGAAATTTTTTGAAACCCTAAGGCAACCTTAGGGACACTCCAGACACTTGTTGAATCTTGTTGACATGTTAAATGGATTCAACATTATTCAACATGATTCAATACTCTGGACGCTGCAAACAGAATCAGCTTGAAATCTTTGAGGACTCCCGTCTACAAGCTCACCCCTGAACCCTCCTTCCGCGATCTACGAAGTCGCCATTGAAAACGCAGCGAGGGCAATCCGCTGATCCTGGCCTTGGCAGAAAGACTGAAAGACTGACAGCCTCTGGAAATCTCTTGAAATCTGAAATCAAAAAAATGGTAGCGACGCCCTACTCATTGGAGGAATCTCATGGAATTTTGAGGAATGGCAATGATGGGAAGCAACGTGGTTGTAGGATGTTGCGGGATCAGGATCGCCCAAAATTGATCTGCAGGGTGTGCAGCTTGATTCGAGAGATACAAGTCACTCCCCACAGTCTTCCATTGGTAGCCATACACAGACCTGCTCACATTCTGAGTCACCAAACAAGCCAAAGGAGTGGAACCTAAGCGCACATGAAGCCGATGATGAGGCAAAAAGCACACATTTGCACTGCGAAGCCTCTCCAACGCATCTTAAACAGACCGACATTTATCGAGAAGGTTGGGGGTCTGGACAAAACAAGTTACAAGTTCTCTGCTGGCAACTTCCTGTATTAATGTATTTAGTAAGAGGCAGAATGCCACTGGCCAATCATCATTCTTCTGAAAATGTCTCACAATTGAACTCAATCCTTGATTGCGATCTGAGGTGGCAACAGCAAGAGTAGATCTCGAAGCTGGCCGTGGATATCCCCGTAGATCTTGCAAGGCACCTTCACCTCACACATCTCACGTTAAGATCGTACAGTACGCATAGTGGAAGCTGCCTCAAACGAACCTGATCCAACCTGCATTGGTCCCAAGCATGACTAATTTATGCTGATTTATGTGATTTACCACCTCCGCCCTTCAAGAGGCCCTAGTCTAAGTGAGGAAGGCAGAATCCAGCAGTGCGCCTCTGTCAGTGAAGGCTGCCCAGCAATGACACGCTGACACCCTTCGATCAGCTCCAGAAAACCTCAGATTTGTGACACTGGAAAAGCGTGCAGCAGGGAAAGCATCTCAGGGTGACTCCCATTTTTTTCCAACGTAAAGACCAACTGAGCCGAAGTCAAAATCCTCTTCCAGTGGCCAACACTTAGTACCAAACTCCGCCCTGCTTGATCAGCGGAATCGGTGCCCAGCAGCTGAAACCTCAGCAGCAAAGCAAACCGCTGACTTCTGGGATCTGCACACGCAAGAATAACATTGGAAAAAGCAGTCCTTGGGAGCTCTTGTCTACAAAACATATCATTGAAGGATAGGACTTCAACCTTTTGCCTGCAACCTAGCACAATGAAGGGATATAAATTGAACAGCCGCTAGACATTGGTGAAAGCCATGGAAAGGATCTGCGTGTTGATACTATCCCTTCACTGTTCGGTGTCTGACTACCGCTCAAATTGAACAAGCTGTTGCAAGTAGACTGGGCGCACTGCAAAATGTTTTCCCGATCCCAGTGCTTGTCTAATTTGTCCTTCGAGTGCGTCTATGCAATCCATGCAATAAGGGCCTAGGTTCCAAACATGTCCAGCTTCGAAGTGTTCAACTGCCTCTGAAGAATAGCCAACCTCTGCTCCTGTCCTCCTCCTGTGACACTTCCTGCGCTAGAAGCTGGATTTGATCGTAGACCTCACCGCGCAAACAGGACAGAAATTGTCTTTCAAATCTTTCAAAGTTGCTCAATCCAAGCAAAGCGAGCTACAATCTCAGCCAAAGCTAGTTGGTACAAACAAATGCTGAAAGTGAAACCTGTCCAACGCCAGTGAGCAATCCATTGGGAAATGGTTTCATACAAGTTTCATTGCCCCTTAAAAGCCTTGCATTTTGGCATCCCAGCCTTCTTTGCAACCTGCTGGCTGGCGGCCTGCCGCTGGGAAATGGGTTGCACATCGGGGTCTAACTGTTGGCCTCAATGGGGTGTTAGATCCCCAAAAGCAGTTCAGCTCGTGAACAATGATTTTCTGATATTAAATATCAACAACATTCAACAACTATCAATGAATCAAGAGTTTGTTGTTTGCCTATGTTTGCATTGCATCTGTTTGAAGGCATGGCATCATGGCCCCGCCGTGGCCCAGACCTCTGCATCCAGTGTCAATGACCTGTCCAGGTCCAGGTAAACCATGGTCCAATGATAGATGTGGATGTTCAGCCCTTGGAGGCTCTTCCCTTCCAGTTCCCAATATGTTGGACCCTGGATGTTTTCATGTTTTTTCCCGAAGCAAGAATGGCTGTTTTTTTTTGAACGCTTCACCAAGCACTGCTTACAAAAAACATTGACATTGGGGGACAAGGGGTGTCTAACTGTCCTTGCATGATAGAATTCAAGTTGGTTGGCTGTTTTTTTTGAAGAACCCGGTATCTTGACCATGTGTAGAATCTGAGAGCCTCTATTTCAGCCTCAGTCAATCTGTTGTGCAGCATCATCTCTCATGGGATTCAGTGTGCACAATTGCTTTCCGTCACATCACCAACCTTCACACATCTGAGTCACATCTGCATTCGCGAGATTTTGTGTGTCTGAGGTGAACCCTTCCTTTGATGCTGCTGTGACGCACAGCGGCACAATCAGTGCAGAATTTTGGATCCTTGCCTTGTGCGCCTTTCATGCATTACTCTCTTGGGCACTTCTTGCACCTGCCTGAAGTTCTAACAGCAGGCTGTAGCTCCGGAGCAGTGGCAGTGAGCTCCCTTGCACTTCTATTGTAAGTATATTGTATTGTCATGTATTGTCCATCTTGACATTTCTACTTTGGCCAATGTTCAAATCATATTTGAAGCAGACAAAAGGCTCTTGAGGTCTTCGGGCCGGTTGCGGCCGGTGGTTCTTGAGCGCCAAGCACTTGGCCAGTCTCGTAGTCTAAGAAGTCGTACTCGCGGTGAATGTACACCTGGCAAGTGACGGCAAAGTGTAGAGGGAACTGTGCATTGACAGTCAAGTGGTCAGGGAAATTGCCATCTCAAGTGCCGCTTCCTGGTCATTTGACCCAGAACTTCACAGTCAAGTCATGTCGGTCAGACCGAAGGTCCGCAGTCCTTTGCCGGAGGTCCATGAAATTTGACAGTAACTAAAGCCGTGTACAAACTAGACGACGGATGGCCCGAGAGCGAAGAGAAGTATAGTGAGATATGTAATTGTGAAGATCGTATAACATGAAATATATAGAGAGAGGAATATA
>BGPT01001089.1:102225-154725 GCA_003297045.1 Symbiodinium sp. clade C Y103
AGATGTGAAGAGCAGATGTGAAGATATGCAGGTGTGAAGAGATGAAGATGTAAGATGTGCAGATGTGAAGATATGAAGATGTAAGATTTGCAAATGTAAGATGTGCAGATGTGAAGAACAGATGTGAAGATATGCAGATGTAAAGATATGAAGATGTAAGATGTGCAGATGTGAAGATATGATAATGTAATAATGCAAATCTCTTTTTACGAAAAACCCTTCGCAGACGCTCTCGGGAAAAAAGGACTGTGTAAAGGCGAGCTTGCTGGGGCAATGCACTCAAGCGTATAGATTTCAATTGATTTCCCATCTCTTGTGTGGCACATCCGAAGCCAGTCTTGAAGCAAAGGAGCTGAGCCCAGCTGCCCGTGAGGTTGCTGGCTCCCGCAAGATTTGTGAAAGAAACTAACGACTGTCGAACGAGGTCCTCAGTTGGAGCTGCAACAATTACATCAATGCCAAATCTTCTGTGCCTGTCTTCTGTTCGGACATCTGCAGGTTGCTGTCGAATTGTCTTTCAGCATTGTCTTGCATCACACGGAGATCCAAAGCACCCTGTTACATATACTGCTTGAGCCTCGCATTGAAGATCTAGCTGTCTAGTGAAACACCGGGTAGATTCAATGACAGGCAAGGAACCCAAAGCTCCATGCCAGCAGCTAGTGACAGGGATTCCTTGGGCAGCTTGACAGCAAAAGCAAAGCCAGAGGCTAGATGGAACAGGTAGAAATGAGAGGGGGCATGAACATGCACTAGTACCAGGTTAAAGTTTAACAATTGAGATCGCCTAAGTGACGCTCGTCAGCAAGCCTAAGATCTACGTCAGTAGCTCTCGTCTTTTGTTTCAAGCAAAAGTTGGGGAAGCTCACCAAACAAAAACCATGAGCCTTTTACACTCAGTGTACACACACCAAGAAATGAAGAGGATGTCCATGCCAACTCTGCAAAGACGCCTCCCTCCCTGGCCCAGCCTGAAGGATCAGGATGCCACTGCCCGCCAAGAAGCCCGCAACCACGGTGTAGGGTATGAATCGGAGCATCATTGCCTCTGCTGCCACAAAGCCCACAGATGCAATGGATGTCGTGCAGTGGACTCCTTCGACAGGTTTCCTGAAATCACTACCCATGAAAAATTGACACAACTATATAGACGTCACATATTAAATGTTCCCCTGGATTTACCTGCAGAAGCTTGGCTGCTTTGTGACCTGTCGGCAGCTCATCGACCTTCTGGCATTGCATCATTCCCAAACAGAACATGGCCGAGCACCTTCCAATAAAATCAGAGTTCCCACTCTGTCAAGTGTCTCTCCACTATATAGTATAGTATCAGTAGTTTCAAAGATGGACACACTTGATCCAAGTGGAAAAGTGTCTGCTACGCCCGCCCGGCTATGCCCGGTCGAAGATGTCCAAGTGGCAAGTTTCAACTTGCCAACAACGTACAGCGCCAGGCCCAAGCACAAGGAGATGAAGGGCATCAAAAGCATCACGTTGCTCAGGATCGTCTCCTCACCCCCACTGCCACTTCACCAATCAAAGGAATCGAACAAGGAATGTTTACCATGCAGGGGAAGAGAAACAAAGCAAGCCTTCAATTGTCTCTACCGTGAAGCAAACAGTGGGTTGAGGCAAGGCGTTGCAATCGGGGACTTGTTTGACTTGTTTTGACATGTGGATGAAGTTTCGCAGCTCAGTCCTGACTCTCACCGGTTTGCAGGCGGGCCACCTGCACAGAAGTTCAACAAATCCCCGGTGCCCAGCTCACCCTGATCTCCCCGTAGTTCCCCCACCTTTCGAGCCAACTGTCCGAAGAGGATGGCCGTTAATGGATCCAGGTTGGTGGTGGTAACAAACTGGCCAATGAACAGGGCGATGATGGATCCTTTGGCCACATCCAACTGCAGCTAGAGAAGATTGTGTTGTCTGACATCTAACCAAATTCTCAGTTGGGAAATGTCGCTTTCATGCAAACACCTGAAATAAACTTGCGGCTCAGGCTGGCTGTCTTGGCCAATTTTCCCTTGAAATTCCTCCGGCAAAATGGGCCAGTGAAACCGAAACCAGGTTCCATGGCCAACTTGCTTGACTTTGTCACTCAGTAGTCTATCTTCTGTGTAATACTGTACGTACGTACAAACTGACAGATGCAGCTTGGATTGCTCTTGCAGTCCAAGAATCCCAGCATTTGTGTCCACATGACCTGCCTGAGTTCAGTCATGCATCAGCAACTAATACCATGCTGATGCCGAAGAACATGGTTCAATATGGCAAACAAGAGCCAGAGCCAGAGCTTTTTGAGTGTCTGCATTGTTCTTGAAGTTCGTCAACCAGTCGCTGATGAAATCGCGGTTAAGGTGCTGCAGAACCATGGGAAAATGACTGCGCAATGAGGCATCGCTGCAGATTAAGGCTGCGTAGCAGGTTGCGAAGGGCACAGAGATTGCTGGTCCCAGAATCACAGCCAACCAATCCTGGTGCTGAGGTCCCACTGCCAGTTGCACAGGGTATGACAATAGATGTGTTTGTGCCCAAAGAAAAATTCTGGAGATTCGGCAAAACCCAAATCCACACTTGTATGCAGGGAGCCTGAGTTCTGAGTTTCTACCAGTTAAAAGACAGAGTCTAAGCAGTCCGAACAACATAGTTCCATGACCCTCCATGGCCCTGAGCTATAAGAAACATCCAAGAGTCAGAGCCATGCGAAACATCCCTGAAGCGTCTTTTCCACGTGCTCCATCTGCTGGACCAGGAGTCTTTTGACGGAAATGGCTCAGCGATGGGAAGCAGCAGCTCCGAACTCATCGCCCCACGAAGCGAATGGAAAAAACAACTGCCCCTTATGATGTTTGATGATGTTTGTATGCCAGTTTCGCCCCTTCTAATGCTCAATCAGGAATCTAGCTCTTTGGCAAAGAGTATCCATGCTCTTGAAAAAGGACGTGGCTCGAAAGGGTTTGCTATCTTGCCTGTCCCCTCAACAATGTTGATCAATTTTTTTGGTTTTTAGCCAGGAAGTTCATCCTCTCGCTGTTAGCCCTCTCTGTTCATTGATTTTAGTTGTTGGGCTTAATTGGGCTTTCATGTTTGCTTCTTGGCTAAAGATTGCGGCGGAATAACGTGACTGCCCACCACCTGAAACTCAACAATGGCAAAAACTCACGGATTGTATTGTCTGAATATGTGCGCGAAAACAATTGCCAGCAGGGGTTCAAAAAGTACGTTGGCGCCAACCCCAATGTCGAAGTCTCCCTCAGTTTCCCTTAGGATTTTGACTGGGGGGCCAATGATCCCATGTTGGAAGACTTGGCAGAGCCAAACCATCTCCACAAACTTTGTACTATGGATGTCTGTCCTCCTGTTTGTCCGCCTGTCTGTCTGCCTATCTGTCTGATTCTGCCTGCATGTCTTGACGGATGTGGATGGATGCATGTGTATGTGTGGGCAGCAGTGTGTCGCTTGCGACATTCGTCGCGATTTCTGCCGAAACGATAGCTGCAGTGACAGGTGAGACTTCCAGCCAGCAAGCATATTCGCTCGCCAGCTGAAGTGCCCCATGTAGGGTTCCAGCATTTCCAGGTGATGATCACAAACGTTTGGCCCGTCACCTGGAACGCGGTTGGGACCGTGGAGCCCAAAGGGATCCTTAAAAATACACCCGAAAACGTGAATTCACCAATGGGAAAAAACATAGTAAATCGCAACTGATTTTCAGCAAATACAGTACGCATTTGGTCCAGAGTTTTTTTGGTGTTGTCTGCTACCGCAACTTCGGGAAAAAACAACAAATGTCGTTTCGAAATACTGCAAGGTAGATCACACTGGTTTTGAAATATGTTTAAGCTACAATGTTCACAGGTATAAATATACATACCTGGTAAACATAAAACCTAGAAAGTCTTAGTGCAAATTGAAATATATAACCAGTTTTTGGGGTTCATTTCGCCCAATTTCTAGTATGAACGCAAAAAGTTTGGTCCGAACGTTTTTCTTAGGGCAGTTTTGAAAGAAACAAGACGCAACATTTTGCATGGCCTAAACCCAACAAAAAGAAACAGCCATAAACTGCCAATGAGTGACCTCAACGTAGAGGCTAGTGTCATATCACACAAAAATTTCAAGTTATTTCAAGCAAGTATTTTGACTTCTAGATACTTCTAGGTTTCTTTGAGGCAAAGAACTTTTGGCACCAAACTGCTCAACGTGATGTTTTGACTCCAACATGACCAAATGGCGGTCCCCAGGTGGTCGGTCCTTGTTGCAAATGAGTTTGCAAATGGTTCCCAACCCCAACAGGCGGAGCTAGTTGACTTGCACATGCCATGATTGAAGAAAACACGGTAGCACTTTTATTTGGGCAGCTGAAAGGTGCACCTACGGTTGGGTGTGAAATTGGATGTTCCATGAGGCAGAAATTTCGAGTCTGCTCCCAGGGTCATTGCTGGCTTGGGATTTTCATCAAGCACAGCTGGAAGTCTAATCTGTGACGCCTCTGAGATTCATGTACAAATTGGTGATGCGAGTCTGCTGTTCCTCTGCATCTAGGCGCCAGTCAATCCTAGTGATAATCCGCCTATTGCGGAATCTGATCAAGCCCATCTGGCTTGCGAAACTGCTACTTCTCATCGCGTCATCATCATCGGGATACTCGTTCAGGAAGAAGCGGTTCTCGCCGTTCATCAGTCGTTCTGACATCAATGTTTCGCGGAAGCCAGGGTATTCTCCAAAATTCGGAATGCCAGGTGCAAAATCGGCATAGAGCCTTGTGATCGCTGATAGAGGAAGAGGTCCACCAGAGAGCTGTAGCTCCGGGTGCAGGTAGCATTCCATGTTGTTCGCCTGCACAGTCATGTTGTGAATCTGATCTCGAAGAACTTCTTGTCGTCGCAGCATGTAGTTGCGATTGTGATAGATGTCATCAATGGCTGAGTCCTCGGAGTAGTCAAAATCAGATGCTCCAGCTTCTTCATCTTCTAGTTCTCCATCAGGTTCTTCAGGTCCATCACGTGACCTCGAGGCTGCATCATTGAATGCTCTTTCCTCCTCAGGTTCAGGTTGAGCAGGTCGTCGATCTACATGTCTTGCCCTGCTCGAGGAAGGCTCATCAGGATGAGGGCCTGCTTGTCGTCGTACAGCACGATACAATGTGTTGATGTCTTGTGAGGCTTCTCCAAGCTGACATTGAAGCTCGGTGACATTGTTCTCAGCTTGCAGAGTCCTCGTCACCAGGTTCGCTTGCTCCAAAGGTTGAAGTCGCCCTTGTAGGTCTGCATATAGACCTTCTCCATGATGTAGTGCTGCATCCAAGCGCACGATCATCTTCCACATCTTATAGATCACCACCATCAAAGTCGCAAAAGCGGCAGAGACCAAAATGGTTNTCTCCATGATGTAGTGCTGCATCCAAGCGCACGATCATCTTCCACATCTTATAGATCACCACCATCAAAGTCGCAAAAGCGGCAGAGACCAAAATGGTTGCACTTCTCCACCAATTGAATTCAAAATGATCTGAGGGGCATTGGCCATCGTCATCTGTCATCGCCATGCCACCACTGAAATTCGCCACGCAAAGGAGCGCCAAGAGCCAAATGCTCGAACTGGTTCTCCAAGAAGTAGACCTCGCTGAAGATGCCGAAGGTNAATTCGCCACGCAAAGGAGCGCCAAGAGCCAAATGCTCGAACTGGTTCTCCAAGAAGTAGACCTCGCTGAAGATGCCGAAGGTCTTGTCCAGGATGTAGAGAAGTGTTGAATCTTCTCCACTTCGGAGCGGCTCAAAAGCCCAGAAATCCACTTCTCATCTCCTTCATGTAAATCATCTTCTGAAAACTCATCGATCGATGGTAGCCTGCGGGCTTCAATCGGATGCCCAGGCTGGTTGTAGAAGTCCACCTTGCCAGTGCTCATCAAATGCAAGAGCTGCTTGCTCAGCATCACTTTCGTCAAAGCATCTGCAACCATTGATTGTGTCGGAACCAAAATGATCCATCTGAGTCGGCCACACAAACGTGCTTCACGGTGAGCCAAGATGTAGATTCGCTGGCTCTTGTCCTGCGGCAAAGATGTAGTCCCTGTTGAGAGGGCATAGAAATCCTTGCAGTCAGTCATCGCATCCACAGGCAAAAATGGAACTCCTCGTTCTTGAAGTGCAGCAAGTTGTTGAAGCGTAGGCTTCGGATTTGTGCAAAGCAGCTCAGCCAGGCGCAAAGAAACCAGAGATGCAGTCTCGAGTCCAGACATAGCAGCAAGTGTCTCACTGTGTGAGGTGCTGTATGAAATCCTTTTGGATTTGGCACCATGGGCAAAGAGAATGTGCCCATCTCCACCAAAGTTGGCTTCAGCAACATTGAGCCCGTCGATCGAATGGATCTTCTTGTCAAAGTCCAGAAAGTCGGGCATGAGCATCACAATGATTCCCTCTTGGGAATATGCCTTGCCTTTTGAGGCTGCAGAGGCATCATGGACCACCACCAATCGCCAAGGAATGGTCGTAGGAAAATGGCGGTAGGTGATTCCCACATTGTGGTATTGAGCCATCTTCGCCTTTCTCACAATGGCGTTCGCCAGGTGCAGATCTTGGACTGTCGCCTTTGTCACACGCGACTGCAAAACTCCAACATCAGCCACCAAGTCCAAACGTGTGGCAGTGATCCAAAGTAAACCACCAAGGATGCTTCTCAAAGTTGTGACTTCAGCAGGTTGNCTGCAAAACTCCAACATCAGCCACCAAGTCCAAACGTGTGGCAGTGATCCAAAGTAAACCACCAAGGATGCTTCTCAAAGTTGTGACTTCAGCAGGTTGTAGAAGTCGCTGTTGATCTTCTCCAAGGTGACTCAAATCCAAAACTTTCATGCTGTCGATGAACTGCTGCTGGTCGATCTTGTAATGGTCGCCAACGTGGTTGTAGCGGCAGCCACAATGATTGAAAGGAGGTTCTTGAATGCTGATCTTGCCAAAGCGCTTGCTCAGGTGTTGATATTCTCCTTGAAGGAAATCTTCNAGGTTCTTGAATGCTGATCTTGCCAAAGCGCTTGCTCAGGTGTTGATATTCTCCTTGAAGGAAATCTTCACCGCCACAAACTGCAAGATCATCGACATGGGTCGTCATCAAAGCTTTGAGTTGGCCAGAGGGATATCGCCAGTGCCAAAGGTTCTCATCCAGCAAGGATTGGGTTCCTCCAGATTCTTCCAAAGTCTCGTGGAGAGACAGTTGCCATGCCAATGGCGCATCCACCAATCCATATGCAGGTTTCAAACATTCAAGTCCCCATAGGCCTTGTTCTCCTTCAGGAATCATCAGCTCAGGGTCGAACTCGCCCAAGTGACGCCNCAAACATTCAAGTCCCCATAGGCCTTGTTCTCCTTCAGGAATCATCAGCTCAGGGTCGAACTCGCCCAAGTGACGCCAAGTGTTGGCAGGCGGCACCAAGACAACTCGTCGATCTGGAGAGGCAATCCCTTTTCGACCCAAAATCTCTTTGATCCTCTTGAAGCTGAGTCCTTTCAAGAAGGCACCAGAAACATCCCAGGAGCGCAGCTTGAACTTGTGGGTTGCAGCAACACTCAAAACAAGTCTTTGAGACAAACGTGTTGCCGTCGTGCTCCTTGTAGGAAGTTCTTGTTTCTGGGGATCAAGAAATCCACGTGCACATAGCCGTGACTTTGCTTTCAAAGAACCATCAGGTTGTCGTTTGTACTTGCGGACCCAAGTACCATCAACTGTAGCAACAGTGTCANAATCCACGTGCACATAGCCGTGACTTTGCTTTCAAAGAACCATCAGGTTGTCGTTTGTACTTGCGGACCCAAGTACCATCAACTGTAGCAACAGTGTCAGGCAATGTTGAAAGGCGAACTCGCCGAAACACCTTCTCATCCACAAACTGCTTCAGCTCTGATCTGTCAGACTCTTCAAAGGCTGGCCAGTCCTTCAAGACTCGGTCCTCAGTGAGCGTGTCGGTCTGCTCGTCGACGCGATAGATCTCGCCGGTCTGCAGGTAGATCATCAGGTGAGCTTCAGTTCTGCAATGTAGATGAAGAAGATAGCGAGGTGGTTCTTCATGAAGTAGTTCTACCATCTTCTTTCGCATCCATCGTTGATCATCTTCGAACCAGATGTCATGTTGTGGAAGTCGAATCTTTCTTGGCCTTTGGGTCATCCACCAAATGGATTGAAGATGTAGTACATGAAGTTCAGTTCGCTGCTTCTTCTTCTCAGGTGCAATCAGCACTGTTCTGCTGTCAGGTCCTTTTCGTTTCATCTCATTCGGTTCTGGTAATTCATGAGGTTCTGATGTTGTGGAACTTGAGGAAGATTTCATAGATACATCAGGATCTTGATCTGGAGCTGCTGGCAAAGAAGTTCTTCGGGAGATCCTCGCAGGTGTTGCGTTGGTGCCATCATGCAAGAGCACATAGCCGTAGAAGTAGATGTGACAAAGCTTGTCAATCTCCCTGTTGAAGAGCTCCTTCACATGGATGAGCGAATCAGAGTTGTGCTCAACCACAGAGATGCCAATCAGGCCTTCAGACCAAGTCAAAAGGGTTCCTTTGGAAAACTTCGGAACCATGATCGTTTTCATACCCTTGCCAAACTTGATGCCATGAAAAGTGACTTTCTCGTGGTGGTAGTTCAGAAAGAACTTGGCATCGGCGAGCATCTGATCCACTGTGGCATTCTCGCCCTTGGGGAACTTCTTCATGACATATTCATCCTTGTCCACAGAGAGGATCTCGCCCATAAGGTTTGGCTTATAGGGTGTGCATGATTCCACAACCTTCTTCATTCGTTCAAGAGCTTTCTCCACATCCACAGATGTCGTGGTAGATGTCGTAGATGTGAACTGCATGTAGCTCTCTCGGAAAGCTCGGAGGTGTCGTAGTCCAATGAGGTATGGACGTTGTTGGAACTCCACAATTGCAGTGCCAGCTGCTTCATTGATCTTGAGGACAGTTGCAGGTCCTCTCCATCCANTGTCGTAGTCCAATGAGGTATGGACGTTGTTGGAACTCCACAATTGCAGTGCCAGCTGCTTCATTGATCTTGAGGACAGTTGCAGGTCCTCTCCATCCATAGCCACCTCCATCATCTCTGAAGATCTCCACTTTGGTGGTGCCAGGGACAAAGTTTTCGACAGGAAGTCGCTGAGGTCGAGAGCGATTTGCTCTGGCAATTCGGCTTNCCATCATCTCTGAAGATCTCCACTTTGGTGGTGCCAGGGACAAAGTTTTCGACAGGAAGTCGCTGAGGTCGAGAGCGATTTGCTCTGGCAATTCGGCTTTCTAAGATCGCCGCTTGACTGGCTTGAAGTGCAAGTTGTCGAAGTTGTAGAGCTCGCTCAAAAGCGCTTTCATTTGGAGAAACTTCGTCACCTTGTGGAGGTTCTTCAGGATCCATAAAGCCACGAGGCAAGATGCCGAAGAGCATCGTCACAGGGGAATATCCTCCCAGGTTGAAGGTCGTGTTGGCAGCTTGGCTGGCTTCACCAGCTAATTCTTCCCCTGTCACTTCCAGTCCCCAACGTCCTGCTTCGGNGGTTGAAGGTCGTGTTGGCAGCTTGGCTGGCTTCACCAGCTAATTCTTCCCCTGTCACTTCCAGTCCCCAACGTCCTGCTTCGGACTGCAATTTTGCCATTGTCAACTTCATCATATCCACATGTTTTTCTACCAAACCTGTGGATGTATGCTGTTGTCCTTGAAGCTTGGATGTAGTTCCTCCAGGCTGACGCGCAATTCCAAGTCTCTGCAGTTCGACTCCAGCTCCAACAGTCATGAGGGATGATTCTTGGTCTGAAACCAGCACCTTCATAGGTCCAAAGTACCTAATCCAGCTACGCATCAATGCGTCCAGGATTTGCTTGAGTTCACGGCCAGCACAAGTTGTAGCGATCTTGTAGCGCGTGGCCTCGTCGATGGAGAGCAAGAACCATTCATCGCCGTAGCGAAACAAATCCACTTGGACCACATCATTGAACCATGTAGAAAGGTTTGTCCCCTTGTACTGTGGGCGTCGACTGCTTCGTGCAAACTTGCGGCANGTAGCGAAACAAATCCACTTGGACCACATCATTGAACCATGTAGAAAGGTTTGTCCCCTTGTACTGTGGGCGTCGACTGCTTCGTGCAAACTTGCGGCAAATTCTGCAGCTTGAAACAGCATCAGAAGTCCACTTCCAAACGTCATAGGGCATTCCGCACCTGATCAGCACATTCTTCAAGTCCAGGTATGGTGCGTGCCACAGACGCTCATGTAGGCCAAGTAGAAGTCGTTCAAAGTTCGTTCATCTTGGCCGACGAGCTTTGGAAGTCGTTTGAAGACTCTTCTGAAGTCAAACAAGGGCTGCAATGAGCCTGGATGTTCTGCCATCTTGTCAGCTTCTTCTGTTTCAATCTCAGGAGGTTGCAATGGCACAAGTTCACTGTTGTCGGCAATGGATGGATCATAGCCTTCAGAGGCAACATCATCATCTCGTCGTTGATCAGGTTTTGCGATTGCACTAGAAGAGGCAGGCTGAGGTGCTTCAAGAGAATCGCTGCCAAAGAGGGCCACAACCCAGTCCTCCTCAATGGAGAGAGGTTCATGCCACTGGCTCATGGAGATTTCTCGAAGATCTTCTGCAGGTAGAACTCGCCAATGGTTGATGTCGCCACGAAGCAAGATTCTGATGGGTGCTTGCTCTGTTGAAAGTTGTGGCGCTGAAGTTGGCGTAGCCCAAGGTTGAAGGCATGCCATGCATCCATGAAGTTCCATGTAATCTTTGAAGACTTTTCTCAACCATCCAAGTGCAGGAGGATCTTCGAGCCAGTAGATGTAGTTGTGGTCGGTCTTCTTCTTGTCCAGCTTCTCGAACTCCTCAATGGCGCTGGACAGCAGCTTGANGAGGATCTTCGAGCCAGTAGATGTAGTTGTGGTCGGTCTTCTTCTTGTCCAGCTTCTCGAACTCCTCAATGGCGCTGGACAGCAGCTTGATGAGACACATCTTGAGCACAGCAGTCTGCTCACTATCAAAGGCATAGCTGGGATGTGAAGAGATCTTCCCAGTCATGACCTTGGGGTTCTGCAAAGCTTCCTTCCTCAGCGCATCGAAGATGTCATCTTTGGCTTGTTGTTCTCGTTGAAGTCGACTGCGCTCTCGTGGATTTTCGCCTTCAGGCCATCTGCCATAGCGGCATTCACCAGGAAGGAAGTTGTGTTCCATGTCAGCTGTTGCAGCTCTTCCCATTGCACAGCGTTCGCACTTGTAGTAGTCATGGTAGTTGACATGGNGTTGTGTTCCATGTCAGCTGTTGCAGCTCTTCCCATTGCACAGCGTTCGCACTTGTAGTAGTCATGGTAGTTGACATGGTTGATGAAATGTTTCACATCCTTGATGATGGCTTTGCAAAGGTTTTGAGGATACACAGATGCCATAGTGGTCCTGTTCTTTCCTCCAACAGCTCCTTGAAGCCAAGCATGTCGTAGTCCTCGATGTCCACTGCAACGAGCGATGCAGCAATGCTTCAGATGGAAGTCAGCATGTAGTCCAGTGGGCTTCAAGATGGGCTCTCCAGTCTCGTTCTGAGCACCAAACTTGCACTGATCAGTGCGTCGNGAAGGTCTTCTTGATGTAGTCAATGGTGGGCATCTCAGCTTCACGCTCTCGTTCTGTCTGTTGGAGATCCCTTCGGGTCGCAGAAATGGACCATGGCCTACATGTTGGTGTAGCCATCAAAACCTCAGGGCCTCCATCAAGATCTTGTTCGGTCTCATGTAGCAGTCGTTGATGTTCAGGGTATCCAAGGTCCCAGCCATAGCGATAGTCGATGGGGAAGAGGATGCACAAACCAGAAAGTAGTGCCAACAGAGACAATCTGCCTGAGCCACTGCACCATTCTTGGAAATGGCAGATGCCCTTCTTCCTCTTCCGCATCCATGACCTCGCATTGCGAGGGGTGACAGGAGTCTTCCTGGTCTTGGAATAAAATTCCTCTGGGACCGCTCGGTACATCTTCTGCAAGTACTTCAGCTTGTTGTCAGGAAGATGAGCAGGAAAGACATCTCCTGGGTACTCGCAGTCACCCTCGTCATACTCTTGGTCATAGTTGTTGCCAAGGAGAACCTGGATCGGGGGTTCCATTTCATCAGCAACAGGCTGGTCTTTTCGAAGTCCATCNGTCACCCTCGTCATACTCTTGGTCATAGTTGTTGCCAAGGAGAACCTGGATCGGGGGTTCCATTTCATCAGCAACAGGCTGGTCTTTTCGAAGTCCATCGTGACCAGCTCGAAGTCCATCGTCAGGATCATTTCGAAGTCCATCGCTTTGATCCTGTTGTTGCTGTTCTGATTTGACATCAGTTGCAAACTGCAACTTCTCCTTGGTGTCATTGGGCATCTTGTTGTTGTTGCACTGAATCATGTCTTTGGTGTTGTCGTTCTTGGTGTTCTTGTTCNTCGAATCTCTGCCTTCTCATCCTCAGTCATGTTGGCACCTTGGATGTCCTTCTTGATGGGCAGGATGTAGTGGCCGCTTTCGGTCAACAGCAACTTGAGGATGACCAGGTGAGCGTCAGGATGATCAGCTCGAAGGCCATTGGTGGAACAGACAAGAACTCCATCTCCATTGTCAAACCACTGAGTCATCATCGTGGATCGCATCTGCCTCAGTGAGGTGTTTGGCAGAAGTGCTGGGCAAGTGGATCCATGGCCACCGATCAGGTCGGCCGTGTAGCTGGCTTGAACTTCACCTCCATCATCAACTCCAAAAGGGATGCTGACTCTTGCCAGGGTGCTATCGCTTTGACCACTGATACCGGTCACCGTAGTTGAGCTTTCACCCCAGGTCAGCTCTCCAAGTCGATCTGCAGGGATCATGCCAGCTTCGATCAGCTCCTTCAAGGTGTCGGTGCCGATCAGTCCACTTGCAGCTCCAGGGTCAACCAAAAGTCCACAGATGCGAGAGCCACGGACCATGTGGAAGTTGTCGATGTGGTCTGAGGTCTCAGGGAAGTTGAGCTTCTTGGCAATCTTCTCATCAGCTTGATGGTCATCATCAGCTTCAGCTCCAGGTGGCTTCTCCTCGAACTTGACCTTCTTGCCCAGGACAAAGTCNGAGCTTCTTGGCAATCTTCTCATCAGCTTGATGGTCATCATCAGCTTCAGCTCCAGGTGGCTTCTCCTCGAACTTGACCTTCTTGCCCAGGACAAAGTCCTGCTCAGGTGAATCAGGCATCACCAGGCGTGTCGAGGTAGGAGTCAAGGAAGGTCTCGAGGTCGATGTAGTGAGCTCCTCGTTGAAGTTCTGGAGATAGGATCCACCGTAGTAGTCGCTGAAGTTGCGCGGCATCTCATCAGTCCAGAAACCACGCTTGCCATAGCCCTTACGGTAGAAGGGTTTGCCTTTCTTGCCATAGCTCTTTCCCTTGCCATAGCTCTTTCCCTTGCCATATCCTTTCTTGCCAAAGCCTTTGTTGTAGCCTTTGGGAGACTTGCCATAACCTTTTGAGGATCCTTTGGCATATCCTTTTCCTTTCTGTTCACTGAGAGGGCAGCTGTGGGTGTTGTGCCATTTGGAGCCACACAGCGAGCAGCCAAGACCCATCGTGGANAGGGCAGCTGTGGGTGTTGTGCCATTTGGAGCCACACAGCGAGCAGCCAAGACCCATCGTGGATTGTCTGCTCTTGCCCTTGCCCTTGTAGTAGGACTCGTCCTGGTTGGCCGGCTCCGCAGTGGTGTTGTCGCCATCTGCTGGGTCTTGTTGAGGTTCATCTTCATAGCCAGCTTCATACCAGGCTTCTTGCCATTCTGCAGGATTGCCATAGTCGTAGTTCTCGTAGTCCTCCTCATTCCATTGATCCTCATACCAGGCATAGAGCTCGTCAGTCTCATAGTTGCCATTCCAGTCGCTCCAGGTGTTGTCAGTCACAGTGCTCCAACTGCTGCCATCGTAGTCGTCCATGTGGTAGTTCTGCTTGTCCTCATAGAGGTTGGATGCAGCAGTGCCAGAGCCATCGGAGCGATGTGCCATGCGCAGCAAAAGCGTTCTGACCTCCTCGAATCTCCTCATGTCGCCATGCACCTGCAACATCAAGTCATCGACCATCTTCTGCGGCAGGCCAGAACTCTTGAAGTACAAGTAGGTCTTGGCGACTTGGTTGATCTCGAGGCCAGAGTGACTAACAGCTTCTTCCAAGTTGAGCTCCCACTGCACTGACCACTCAGGAATGGCCAAACGGCCTCTTCTGAACTCAAAGAAGGTCTCCAGGGCTTTCGTAGCTTGAAGTTGTTCTGCTTCTCCAAAGGCAGCTCGAAGCGCTTGCATCAAGGCTTGAACTCCGCTTGGAATAGCTTCTTGGATCACTTGGCCAGTTGTAGGATCTACCACTTGATCCACTGAGAGACGAACCAAAGCTGCGTCTCCAACATCTGTATGGCCATGTGGATCTATCAAGCGTAGCCCCATAGCTATCTGTTGAGCTCGTCCACGAAGTCGTCCTGCTATGAGAGGTNATCTGTATGGCCATGTGGATCTATCAAGCGTAGCCCCATAGCTATCTGTTGAGCTCGTCCACGAAGTCGTCCTGCTATGAGAGGTCCAACTGCTTCGTCAGGGCCATCATACAAGCGGTACCACATTCGTACTCGCTCCAAGTACTGCTTCAAGGTGTACTTGCTATCACCTGGGGCCCAACCAGGAGGAACATCTTTACGATACTCATCCAATGGGATTCCAGGGGTTCCAGTTGTCGAAGTCATTGAACTTGCCGAAGAGCAGCACCAGGAAGTCCTTGAAGTAGCGCTCAAAGTGCAAAGCCCGATCACAGCAAAGCAGAGCAGGAATGCAAAAGCCCGAACTTGTTCAGGTAGAGCACCGTGCACAGGAAGCCCGAACTCCGCAAAGGTGTCCTGGAAATGCAGTGCCCGATGTCGTAGAGCAGGTTCAGGATGAAGCAGCAAAAGCCCGATGCCGTAGATGATGATCAGGTTGCACAAGCCCGATGCAGTTGTCAATCGCCGGAATGTCCAGCTCGTAGTCCACGTGGGCACCTCAAGTGCCAGGCAGCCAGCAGCTCGCCAGAGGCTCACCACCAGCCGCTCGTAGTGCGATGTCGTAGGTCTGGAGGACCAAATAGAAGCGAATGCTCTATTGCTAGTCGTGGGCGAATTGAAGGGTGGAACCAACGGGGGGCTCCGCTACCAAATTGAAGAAAACACGGTAGCACTTTTATTTGGGCAGCTGAAAGGTGCACCTACGGTTGGGTGTGAAATTGGATGTTCCATGAGGCAGAAATTTCGAGTCCATGAAAGCCCAAGAAAGTCACAGAAAGTCCACGAAGTTGCATGATGAGTTTGGTAAAGAGTCTCATTGTCAATTTGAAGTGGCGGTGACCCCCGACACATCCCGTGTCCACCCTCGAATCAGGCAGGGACCAAGGTCAGTCGTCGCCTTGGATATTCAAGCAGCGTCCACACAGTGCGTTTTCTTGCGATGGTAGAAATATTCGCTCCCCTTGGATTATGATTGGAGAACGGCCACCTGATTTGGTCTTAGTTCCGTGAAATGTTCACGATGGATGGAGACGGTGTTCAATTTGATCGATGCGATGACCGCCTCCGTTTGGGTTCAGGCTCCAGGGTACTAGAAGTTGCACACGAAAAGAAGCAAAACAAAGATTTCCAGTTGATAACAAATCCAATCTGCGGATCTTGTATTGAGCCGATGCTCCCAAACATGGCCTATTGCAATTTTGACTATTTTGTGAATCTGATGCCTGAAGATGCCCAAAAGCGAATGACTATCACTGTGCCAGTTTCCACATTTTGTTACATGAGCAGTGGCCAAGACCATCCATGACCCTGGCCTCTTCTGAGGCCGCGGCTTGGCCTTGCATGCGGCTTGGAACGTGTAGCCGTTTGTGCGAACTTTACCTCAGACAAGCAAAATACAAACGATGCAACATCAGGATAGGTCATGGATGGTCATGGAAATATTGGACATACATTCCCTGAACATAATTCATCGAAATTCCATACATTTCCATACCCTCTCATCGCCTCAACCAGCACTTTTTACCTCATCGCGCCAGCACAGCGGGTTTCCTCGGGTCACCTCGGGTCATCTCACCCGACAATTTTCTTCATCACACGGTGTCCCACCCAGGCCCATGACTTCCCTTTCACGCCACCATGCTCGCCCAACAGCTTCTTCACCTCATCACCAGTGGCGAGATCAAAGGGCGTTTCACCGTCACTGTCCTTGGGATTCACATCTGCCCCAGCATCCAACAACATCTTGGCCACTTCAAGCAGATTGTTCTTGGCCGCTTGGTGCAAGGGGGTGGTGAGGTACTTGTCGAGTTTCACGTTCACCTCTGCCTGCAGGGTTGCTGATGTTCCCTCCATAAACAACACTTATATTAATACGAATCTAAATCAACACAGTATTGCAATATCACTTTGTACTATACGTCTATACGTCTATAAGTTATATAAATATTGTACATATTTATAACCATATCCAATCCAGCAAAATCCCGGAAAAAATCACCCAAAAAATCTTCCCCACTGGTCCTTGGCATCCAGCAACAACTTCACCATTTCAGCGTTCTCCTGCGCGGCCGTGATCAACGGTGTGGACCCCGAGCCGTCCACCACGTTGACGGAGGCGTGGTGCTCCAGCAACAGCTTCACGGCATCGGCTTTGCCGCTCCAGGTGGCCACGTGCAGCGGAGTTTGGTCGTGTATGTTCACCACATTGACCTGGTGGGATGGTGTTGGGCATTGCCCCAACACAAGACTTGGCTGAAAGAAGGTGATATCATAGAAATCGAATGGGGGTTGGAGCCAACTTCGATGCTGAGTTGTTGTGCAACTTTTTGTTTTCTAGACTTTGACGTTTGTTTCATCCCCACCTCCGCCCCAGCGTCCAGCAGTAGCTTCATGACATCTGCATGACCGTAACGGGCGGCGCTGAACAGCGGAGTCCAGCCGTCTCCGTTTTTCTTGTTGACCTCTGCCTTGGCAGCCAACAGCAACTTCACCTTAACTGGCGGAACAAACATGGAAAGAGCCAGAAGATTCAGTTGAGATTCTACAAGCGCCAAATAATTCGGATTGGATTTGAAGTGGGTGAGCAAAAAAAACTTACCCCAGTTCCAAGGGATGAACATCATCTTCCGGGCCCCAAATTTATCCATTCTTCAGGTTTCCGTGGTCAAAAAATCTTGCTCTTTGTGCTTGATCCGGATCACCGCCTCAGCAAACCCGTGTCGGGCTGCTTGGTGCAGGGGTGTCTTCTTATCATAATCGGCCACGGTGTTCACATCGGCCTTGGCATCCAATAGCACCTGAGCCACATCCGAAGTGAAACCCTGAACCCGTACAAGAAATACCAACCAGTCAAACGGTCACACCTATGAAATCGCAAAAAATCTATCAATCCGCTTTCCATCCATCCTAAAATCACTGCCCCACATCTTTCATCCTTCTGCCCTTCAGATCTAGGAAGTTCCCGATGTTCCAGTTTCATCCAATTTTCGCCATAGGATTTTTGAGTCCCCATCGTCCCAACCGTCCCAACCCCAACAATCCCCCCTGCTCCCCGCCTTCACAGCCTCGGGATGCTTCAACGCATTGAACAAAGCTGTCACGCCTAGACGGACCCGTAGGTCCACCTTTGCAAAAGCGCCAAGCAGCAGCTTCATCAGCTCGACGTGACCATGGTAGGCCGCCACCATTAAAGGACTCTGACGACCTGGGGACTGCAGATGGAAGCTTCAACACCCAGAGGTTGGATGAGGCAATTCTCACAAGTTAGAAAAATATCGAAAAACATAGAACTTTTGCCAGGTGCCTCCAATTTGGTTGGGGTCAGCTCCAGCAGAGATCAACAGCTTGGCGACTTCGATGTGGTTGTTTCGGGTCGCACGAATCAAGGGAGTTTCGCCATAGTCGTTCCTAGGCAGTTGAGCCGCCCGATGCCAGACCCAGTTCATGGCCCAAAGATCTCTCCATTTTGGAAAAGTGAGCAAGAAGTAAATTTCTTAAGCTTGTACCCCAAAATCCAGCATGAAGACAAGGATGGAACTGCTAAATAGAGCAGAAATCCCACTGAAGTTGTGGCTATTGAATGCCCAAGTGTGCATGCTCAAATCGTGGCTTTCCTTTGGTTGTAGAAGTCTTTTTGCTGAATCAGATTCCCCCAGCTGCTTCATCCAATTTTTCCAAGCAACGTGTCGTGCACCTTGAGTTTGCCCCTGCCCTTCAGCAGCTTCTTGACCAACTCCAGATTCCCAGCTTCGGCGGCATCCCCAAGTGGGTCGCCACTTTCCACCACGTCCACGGCTTCCGCTGCCAGCTCCGCAGCCTGGCAGCTGTAAATCAACGTCCTTTGAATCGATTCTTTGCTTAAGATCAATGGCATGCCATGCTGTAGATACTTCTACCTGGACTTGATCACTGTCATTTTTCTGCGTGCATTTGGAAAACTAAGCACGTAAAGAGAAACTGCGTGCCAGAGTCCTGACTCTGAATCGCGCAAAAACGCAAAACCAGCACCAAAAAAAACAACGCCAGCATTCAAAAAAACAACGCTGTCATGTCAAGACCGCTTAGATCTCTCTTGATTTTTTACTTTGATCTGGATCACTGACCGAAATCTGCGTGCTCGGAGGCTCTACTAGGTATGCATGCGGTTAAGGGAGAGTTTATCAATTCCTGCAAAAATGCCCCTTTGGGGTATACAATATACACCCAATTTCTGGACAAACTCATATTTTCCAAGATGAACAGGAGCAGACAGCGTTTCAGCCACCAACCCGGCTCCTCCTTGTCATCATCCATGCCATGTCGCATTCCATAGCCCACATAGCTCACAAAAACACTGGCGATCACAAATGCACTGAATCTCATGTTCTCAAGCAACGCACGTTGAGAGTGTTGGAACGAGAGTGATAGGGCTGAACACTTGAATGCCTGCGAAATGCGATTTCAAGCTGTTGAGGCAAGGGGACACCACAAATTCAACTTGAAATGGTGCATTTCTTGGTCATTGAACTGCATTCCAGTGCACATAACCTCACAATGTAACGGCAAGGTTGATTCAGGTGTGAAGCACCAGATCTATCGTGGTGCGGTGACTCTTTACTTTCACTTTATCATGTATGATATGATTGTATATATACGCATATTTATTTACAGTACATGATTATAAATTATAAATGTATGTGTATAACATAGATTGATATGATATGGTATAACTAAACCATGCAACTCAGGGTGCCACATTCACACTCACCATAATGAACGGTAAACCAAACATGAAACGGAGAAACGTGGCCAAGACCCATTCCGCTCAGAAGCCGACAAACTTTGTCCATCAGCAGCTCCCCACTGAGCGCCACAACGAACAAACGTTGTTCATGGTGAATTTTCAACATTTGTTGACCTGCCACTGTTGTTTGACTATGTTTGATTATATTTGATTATGTTTGATTATGTTTGATTCATGGAATATAAGGCTGGGGGATGAAAATTCCAATGTTCCCAAGATTCGTAGATCCGTGTTTCTGCCGTTGACAAGGTTGACACATCCACTGGACGCGCCCGGACTTTGCTGTACATCGATTCTCTCGGCAGCTGAGAGCCCGATATTGCCACAACTGGCGTTACTACTTTGGTATGTGCTTTGGTGAGCCTTCGGAAGAGTGACCTGCAACACTCCCACAGTTGGAGCATCTGAGCTCACCTTTGATTTAGAAACTTCGTCAAACAAACCGACTTAGTTGTCGCTTCTTCCATTTCAGTCCAAAGAGTGCTGACATGTGTTGAAATTATGTTAGTGCAAAATGATATTTGCAATCACGTCCTCAACTGTCCTACTATTTTGTTTGAAAGATGCGAAAAGCTTCAGCTAGTTGACTGACGACTAGCTGGCCAAGATGCTCAGTTGGATTCAATGTCAATCAATGTCTTACATTTCTGCTGCCACACTGTCCTTGTGGAAAGACAAAACATCTTGCAACCCTTTTGCCAATCAAGCACATCCGAACCAAGAGTCTCAGTCGCCCTTTGCACGCACCTTTCATTTTCTGCCAAAGCATTTCGCGCTGCGCCTTTGTGGAATATTATACATATTTATATATTATATATATATATATTATGAGGATATCAAAGGCAATCCACCGTGGCATGGACAGCTCACAGACTGTACCAACAAGGCTCCCTCTGGCAGAAAACAGTACAGTATGCCTGTCGGGAATATGTCGTCGACTCGAAAGCATGAAAACATGGAAAATGTCTGAAAGTGTCCATTCATTGGTGGCGATTGCAACCTGCATTCCGTTTGAAGTACAAGTACTTCAAATCGAGTGAAGGTTGCAACCGCCACCAATGAATGCTGTGGTTTTTCTGTAGAGGGTGGCTTTAATTTTTGCACACTCAATGACACGAATCAGGCTCTCCGAGCCCTGGCGCAATGAGTCCAGCGGAGCGTGGCCACATTGATCCATCAAATCGCCCCTGACATTGGAGGGCATTGGCTGCTCTTGCGAACATGTGGAGGCGGTGCTTCCTGCAAAACTGCATTCTTTAAAGCTAAGATTAAGAACCAAAACGAGGGCAGAAAGGACAGAATTCCAAGGTATTTCAGGTATGCCAAGTTCTTCCGCTTGTTTGTCAATTCTGTGCTGACTTTCTGTTCTGGTGTACCTGTACCTGGCAGTCTAAGCATTCTTGGGCAGAATATGGCAAAGCATCCCAGTTTCACGTATGTATGTATATATATATATATATAAACTGACACAAATGCACGTGCAAGGACGGGGAGACAACCAAGAGTGACCAAGAGTGTCAAGACTCATGATGAACATGATGAATCAGTAATGCCTTCATGAATTGTAGCAAGGGACGTCATTTCCGGAATTCCATTCTGCAAATTCTACAAATGCAGCTCTCCTGAGGTGCTGGAGCTTAGCACTGGAGCTTGCAGCAGATCTGGGGCAGCTGCAGCACGCAGAACATCCACCAGCAACTCGGGCAGCTGAAGCGTGATTTCATCCTGACGAGCAAAAGCCGGCTGAGACCAAGGCCCCTTTCGGAGATAGGACTGGAATTAGCGCAAGTTGGGAAAAAATGATGTAACATTGAGGTGTCACATTGAGGTGTCACATTGCGAACCTCGCCTGTGTTCGGAGGTTTTGTGCTAAAATTAGGTACGGTACATTCAGAAAATCATGACTTGTCTATCTTATCTAAGAACCACTGGGTCTGCCGGCTTCTCAAGTGCTGGGCAGACCCACGCTTGCCTCTACATCGTATACCCATTCTGGGATTTTCAAAGAAAGGCTTGAAAATGATTTTAACAAATTGCCATTGCCTTCAAGCAAATTGCCATTGCCAGTGCTAAATGGGTATCAAACCAAGGTGCCTTGTTTAAAAACAACGGACCAAAATCCTTGGAGAGCCACCAACCTGATCAAAAACCTGGAAACGCAAAGACATGCAACAATGGCAGATACTAGTAAGAGGAAACATGTCCATATGCATAGTCTCAGCAATTCCCGAGTCATTTGCAGCAAGCCAGTCCGAGGACACTTCATGAGGGATAAAGACATTGCATTAGCCATGATGGCCAAGTGATCGTTCCATACTTACATCCCCATAACGAATTCATTCAGGTTGTTCAAACACCACCAATTTTTAAGAACACTCAATAGGGGTCTTATAGATGTCCCGAAACCCATATCTTATATTTGGTAAGTTGATGCTCATTGTTCTTCGCAAAATATATATATATATACATATATCCTGCAGATTGAGACACATTCACCGACATTTCATTGAAACTGCTGAACTGCGCGGCGGGACCTCCTTTGTGGATGGGTCAGCTCCCTCGCTTTTAAGTAGGGGACACCTGGTTTCAGCATCGCCATTTCTGTTGGGAATGGACGACAATAACAAGATGATGATAATAAAAAATAATATGTGATTAAAAGAATGATAATCCTCCTCGTCATCATCAACTACAACACCTGTCTCTTTTATGAAAGCGTCAGGATTCAGGATCGGTGGAATTGTAAGCCTGACCTCGTGCTTGTCGGCAACTTCCACAACCTGTGTCTTTTCTTGTTGACTCTGCCAATCAAAAGTGGTCCAAAATCCGAAATGCAGCTGCTGAACCCATGGCTGGGTTATGGTCTCCCCATGGCTCGGATCATTTCGATAGTTTCCCATCTTGAAAAATGTCACCTTTTCGAACAGCTAGCAGCTACAGCTACTTCATCCTTGCGAGTCGCTTCATGACATGGCGAGTCAAGAAATAGGCAGCAAATTCTGGTGGGGGTTACCGGTCGTCCAGACTGTGCTTTGAATGAGTAGGAGTAGGATATCAACATGGTGACTGCCACACAATTTCCGCTAGTCGTAGAGCCCTTAATTCAACATTCATCTTCATCATCCTAATCACGGCTGTCCTGGTTCTCTACTACTAGTACCAAGTTTGAGCCAGCGCTTGTTTGCTGCGGGTGGTACAAGTACAACCCGAAAAGATTGGCCAGATCGCAAATGACTCAGACAAGTCCTGACTCCAAAGCCACAAGCCACTGATTCTCCAGGCCAAATTGAGGCGCGCAGATCGTTTTACTTGAAATGCATTGCATATCGCATTGCATATCGCATTGCATATCGCATTGCATATCGCATTGCATATCAGGCTAAACGAAAAGAGATCAGCCCAGCATGCTGGGCACCTCATTGCTGGCATTGGCAGCCACCATGGCATGGCAGAGTCGCCCTTTCACAGACTCACCGTACTCCGGCCGCTCGAATCAACCTAGGTCCACACTGAGATGCCAAGCAGGTGCCGAGTATGTTACTTTTGGAACGGTCAGTCTACGACACCTTTTCGGGGCATGTTTCCAAGACACGTATGACATGTTTATGGCAGAAAGTGAAAGCATGTGTGGTAGATTCTGACATCTTCTATCAATACCATTTTGTGAGCCTGGTGTTCAATGAGAGAGTGACTTTTGAGATCCCCAGCTGACGCGTAGCAAGTTGTGGCCATCATGATAAAGGCCAGGAGCCAAAAGATCTGCAAATGCGAACGACGGCGTGGACTGCATGAATTCCAACAACCAAATCTCTTGCCAGGGGGAAAAGACTTGAGGTCAGATGAGTGCCAAACATCGGGCGACTGAAATCTTCTGCCAAGGCTAGGGGTCCCAGTCCAATTCCTTCCCCTTCCCTTCATGTGCTGACCTCAGCAGAACGACCACACATTTGCTCCTTGGCCGACATGGCCTGGTTCCCACGCAGCAGCAAATTATTTTCGGTGAAGAAGACACAAGTGTTCCCTGAACCTCCAGAATCCTCAACTTCTCTGCAAAGACTAATTTTTGGATGCTTGGTCCTATAACTCTCAGGAGCTAACGCAACTCAAGATGAGAGGCTTGAGTTATGGGTTTAGCCCACATCAAATCCCCTGCGCCTGGTACACACCATTCAGCCAAAGCCTAGTAGTGAGTAATGAGCATCAACAATAAAACAGCCCGGTTGAAGAACGTTTGTGCCGAACAACTTCAAGTGAGTGGGGCAGCGGGGCACTTGCATGCTGAAAATAAATCCTAGTGCACAGAAAGACAGGACAATGCCACTACCTGACTACAGTTCTTGCGCGTGTTGTTCGTCAACCCGCAAAAGAACCGACTAGATCCGAGCCCAGTCTTTTCCATTGAGCTTCCAACAGCAAGGTTGAGACAGTCGCAAGGCAGTGGATGAAGCGCGGTACCAACAAGCAATGTCGAGCAAGTGTGGCCTGGGTCAATGGTCCATTTGGCCAAGCTGAAAAGCTGAGGTAAGCTGAGAACCGGCTACCGGTCATCACTGGCCTGCTCCTCGAAATCACTCTCCTCCGAGTCCGCCTCCTCGTCCCTACACTGGAACCTGGAGGAATCTTCAAAGCCATGGGGGACAGATAGATCCAGGATATTCCAAGATCTCTATGAGGCCCTACTGGTGCGTTTTCAAAAGTGTGAACGCCAGGGTCAAAGAAGACAGCATTTACAGCAGTGGTGCCGACTATCAGACCTTCCAGTGTGAGAATATGTTAGAAACAAATCACGAAAGTGACAAAATCCTGCTGCTGAATCTTTGTGCAAAGATCGAACTACCACCCTAGCACAAAAACTCTGTCGCCACCCCCACCTATACTTTTGGGCGATTTCACCATGGTACAGGGCCCAAAGCATTCTGTATGCAACACCTGCTGGCAAGGAATTGCGAGAATTAGATTGAGATGATCGTGAGACATCTTGGGCATTGGGAAACAAGAATGTTGAACAGGTTTGATTCGTTGAAACTTTTGAAGCAATCTTTCATTTTGTTAGTTTCGGGATATGGCTGGATTGTTTGTGCCAGCGTGACCAGGGTTTCCGCCCCAAACCCGTTTATGATTCCTGCTTTTTGTTGAAGATAATGTGATGGTCAACCAAAAAAAGTTGTCAAAGCTCATGGCAACATGGGTCAAAAATTGGGTTACCCAAAATGGAGGTTCATTACAGTATGGTTTACCTGCACTAGGACTAGAATCTGTGGTCCTCTGCTTGACTTTTGCCACACGACTCTGGAGTTTCCACAAACGTGTTGCGTGGCCTAGGAAGCAGGTCATCGTCAACCCAAGAATTGCTTCGCAACCCCCAAGCCTGGAGCACAATGGCCGTGCTTCAGTCGTGGATGTTGAAAAAACAGCTCCCTATTTATGAATCATGTGAAACAATTGAAATGGCAACAAGACATCTATATAGATCAGAAGCTGCAACAATTCTGCTGCAATTCCAAGTTTGAAAGGTTGTTGTCTTCTGGTCTGTAAATCTGAGGCGTACCAAATAAAGGTTGAGCTGAAGTCCACGTTGCAAGTCCTGCAAAGCTAGCACATCACAAGACTGCCCAGCTATCCCAGCTGTTTCAAAGCCAAGTTGTCAAAACTGTCCTGGGGACATCATTGGAAAAGTAGAAAAATGCAGCACCTCACAGCTCAAAGAAGGGAGTCTGACTGTGCGCAAATGAAGCTTAGAAAATGTTAGAAAGCTCAGTCTGGATGAGTCAGAAAACTCAGAATAGCCTTCTTCAAATGCCTGTTGAAAGCCAATCTGACAGGAACCGAATTCATTACCGACAAAAATATGCCCCCAATATACCCAAGCGACTTCCAGATGCTACTAGGCCAGTAGAGTACGTAAACACAAATGGAATGTATTGGAATGTGTTGTTTCTGCCGGACGCATTCTGCAAAAAAGAGCTCCAACTCCAGCATGCCGAGATCCATCTCTTCCTCTCTGAGCTCCAGCACTTGTTAAGAAGTACAAGGTGATGATGACCAAAGAGTTTACCTAGCCATGCCCAAGAGGTTATTGATCAAATGCAACATGACTAAACATGTGCCTATATACAGTATACAGTATACATGTATGCATGCCGCTATTATATAGATTGTACAAACACAAACACATGCCAAAGCATTCAACGCATCTTTACCTGTTGTATGAGAAACATTGTCAAACAAGGCAGCGTCATTGAATTCGGGCTCACAGGGGAACATTTTGGTATTGTGCACATCGGAGTTGATCCTCTGGGACTCTGGGTCATTTGTTCTTTTCACCAGTTCATTGCGGTACAGCAGATCCACAGCAGCTTCAACTTTCACAGCTTGACCACCCTGTATTTCCAAGATATTTTGCAAGTTGGCATGTTACCTCGTCACATGGATTTCCCATCTACACAACCACGAAGACCGGAACTTGGGCGTTGTGAGAAAGCGAAGACGAGGTTGGCCAGACCCTCCCCAAGAGATCCCCAAGAGTAGAACACCGTATCGGAGAAGCATTGAATGTCTATCGCAGTCTATCCCGAACAAATGCTTGGGAAAACACTTGAAAAAAGGTCATAAATCAAGCTGCATCGCAAGTCCAGTCAATGGAAGAGAAATCATCTGACCAAATCCCAAAAAATTGTCACGGAAGCAAGGACTTAATCACAAAAACGCATATTCAGACGTTGTTTTCCTCTTTTGCAAGAGTGTCCTTTTTCACCTTGGTCAATGGATGCTCCACTCGCCCATCCCAGGCTGCTAAAAGCGCACCATCAAAGTCCGACCAAGTCCTCTGTACTTGCCGACCTGAGAAAATTAAGTCGCACACAAACCTGTCTTCTTCAACTGAAGGGGCCAAGTCCAAGAAACAAACATAAACAACCAATCGGGAAGGGACAAGCAAAGTCTGAAAAGAATGACAAAATCAAATGGCTCTAGATGCAGACTTCAACCCGACTTGCAGCTGCATCAAGAAGGGATTCAGCCACGGGATTACAAGCTCATCTCCCACGGTTTCGTCGCACATTCTCCAGCTGCAAAATCTTATTTTATAAACAAGGCCTTGATCCTTGATCGTTCTTCGAGGGGAATTTCCAAGTCTCCAGGCAAGCTGACCGGTGCTCCCCCTTTCAAGTTGCATGTCTGCCGGAATCTCCAGGTCCCTTGGCATGGATGACTCAGTTTGAAATAAGGTTGTGCAGAGGACCCTGCGTACGATGTTGGACGCTGAAACGCCAAGGAGCAACAACAACAACAACAACAACAACAACAACAACAACAACAACAACAACAACAACAACATCACATCTTCATCGCAAGTGCATTCACCCAGCATGAAAAAGATGTGACAAAACGAGAATAAACTGTCAGCAATATCGAATCCACTAAGGCTAGAACGTCTCATGCCAGGGACCACGTTCCTCAGGCAAACACGTCAAGAAGAGCTCACTGGCACCAAAAAAATCAGTGAAAGGGAAAAATCCTGGCAAATCGATCGATGGTTCTTGTCGTCACCAGAGTTTCTCCGATTTTACCTGGTGAATTTGAGGCCCCAACTATTCTCCCTTGAACTATTTCCGCACCTTCTGGTGAGGCCTCCACTACCTCACATCTTCAAGGTAAGAAGGCTGCTCAATGGGAATCATGGCACTTCAAGCACCAACCCAAATGTCCTGCAAGGTGAATCAATTCAAGCCTGAAGAATCTCATAGGTCATGGCCCTAAATCCAAAAGCCAAGCCCTCCGAAACCGAAACCCCAACTACTTCGGCCTGTCCAGCCACAACAGCCACTGGCTGTCGCCCAAAGGTTGGCATCGGCAAGAGCCGCTGCTGCGCTGGGATATTCACCCGATTCGGCACCACCTGCCGTCGGGGAGGCCATGCACGGCGCCCTGGAGCAGGTGGAGCCCCAGGGGCTTGGGCAGCAGCTTGGGCAGCATCTTCCATGGCGTCAGATCTGGTCGGGAAAACAAGCCGTGTTGAGAATTGGTGAATGTTGAAAATCCAGTTCGGGCTTGGGTTTGGGTTGATAGTAAGGCGCACATCGGCATGAAGTACGAGTGCCTCTGCCATTTGTGATCCGTCAAGTCGTTCCCCAGAAAACTGTTTGGCAGTGAAACGGGATAGTACTTGTCCTGTCGAGGCAATAGCCTGAATGGAATTGTTCTCGCTGTAGCGACTCGATGATGTCCGCAATTGTCATGAACTTGACATTCCACTAGGGATATCAGTGCGTGAGAATGGGAAAAAGTGCAGGATTAAGAGAGAATGAATATGGAGTGAATTATTGCAGTGTTAGTGTTACTCATCTGAAATAGTAAAAAATGCGCTAAAACCGCATGGATACTGATCTGAGCCACGGCATTTGCATCACCATGAGGTGGGTGGTGCCGAGCGTATCTGGCTTTGTGGTTTTGGTTTGCACACGGTTCAAATAAGGTCTGTTATTTGAACATGGCAACGACGGAGATATAGGCGGTGGAAAAAAATATATCCCGGCAAGAGACCCCAGACAGTGTTGAGGAGTGCATTACTGACAAGAACTCCCTCTACAGGATCTTCATACCAGGACTTGTAGGAGGATCTCACAAAATCGTCTTAGAAGGAAGAGGATCTTACATTTTTGTACAAGAACCTCTTAAGAGCATCCCGCAAACGCTTTTCATACAAGAACCGCTAAAGCAGGGCACCATGAAGGTCTTAGTGCAAGGAACTCATTTCACCATCATTTCCAAGATCTCCTGAAGATCTTTTCAGAAGGGCCTCTGCAAAATCTTTGTCAAGATCCTCATGCCAGGACCACAAGGACTGTCACACAAGCAACTCTACTACAGGGTGTTCCAAGAGCTTTCACGCAAGCACCTCTAATACAGGGCATACAGGGGCATCATCTTCAAGGCCCTTTTTGCAAGATCTATTGTCGTAAATCGTAATGGAGCTGTGACTTTCAATGTTGCTTCGCAAGTCGGGTTTTGAATCTTGCGCTGGCGCGGTGCTTATTTTCATAACGCACGTGCAACCCTCTCGTGGCTTTGCGCGTGTCAGATCGCTCTTCGTTGCGGTGCAGTGCTCATTTCGGCTCGCGCAACCTTCCAGCCGCTTTGCGCGCGTCGGATCGCTCTCGTTGTGGCGCGGTGCTCATTTTAGTTCACTCTGAGAGATCCTGGTAAAGAACTCTTGTGAATTCTCTAGAGGGTCCTTCTATGACGATCATGTCAGATTCTCTTGGAGGTCCTGGCATGCAGATCTTCAAGATGCCCTGAATTAGACGTGCTGATGACAAAGCTCTTTGCTCTTAGGAGATTCTTGCGGAAAGACCTTATAAAATCCTCTAGAGTGATCGTCTATGACGATCTTGTGAGATTCTCATAGAGGTAGTGGTACGAAGATCTTGTCAGGAGCTTTTGCCAGTAGATGTTCTCCTCAAAACTGTTTGGGGTCTCTTGTCCCGGTTAATGTTTCCCTCTCGTGGGAAATTCTACAATTCTTCTTCGAACACCTGCGGTGACGACAGTATAAGTTGCATGCTGGCTACATCTCTCTGGCAATTCCACCAGCGATGAGCAGACGAAGTCTTTGCCCACTCAGATTGCTTTTGACAAACCTGACATAAGCGATCGCGTTTGCTGCACACTTTCCCGGGCACCTTTGGCCTCAGAGTTCTTCGTGATTCTCCTGATGAGAAATCGAATCAGAACAAAAACTGTTTCGCCTTCCATATGGAGATCCTCCCATGTGTTTCATGTTGTGTTTCTATGCGGATCTCGTCAGCATCTCCTCCAAACGGTATGGGTTCAAGCGCTTCAAGCCACCATCATTGTCACCACTCAGGCGCCAAGACTGACGCACTTGGCCAGGCCTTAGTGGCGCTCGTCCAGAGAGGGGATGCAAAGCAACAGGGTGGGTGTAATGTTGAAACATCTGGATAATATAAATAATAGTCCATTTGTTTAACTAGACATAATATACAATAACGTTGAATGGCTTGGGACTATCTGGGCTGTGATGCCGGACACACCTGGACCACGAGCGTGAAGCCTGAAGGTCAAGCCGTTTCCAGGTCTAGAGCGACTGTCATGCAAAGCTTGGCACTGGCTGCATATGTCAAGGTGTGTCGTCTTCAGGAATTGCAACTGCCCTGTCAGTCTAAGGCCCTCCTTTTGCATGGGCTGTAGGAGCAAACAATGTCATGATATGTCATGGCCAACTGCAGCTGCTAAGGTGAACCTTCTCAAAATCTGATGCTCAACAAAAACAACAAACGGGGTCACCAATGAGTCACCAATGAATTGCCATCTCTGATTTTCAAGTGATGGCTCGAAAGTGGCTATTGTTTTTCTTTTGATGCTACTGGCCGTATTTTGTGATCTAGCTCTCCAACCAACAACAGCAGCTGCATCTGAGACATGCCATACCTCATTTTGACCAAGCAACGCACTGGTATCCGCCACTACCAGAGTGCGGGTGTTTGGTAACGGCAGAACGGGGGCTGCGGCAGCTGCAGCCTGCCAGCTTAGGAATCAAATTTCATTCTATCCCTTAGGCATCCAAATTCTCCCCATATTGGCTCAAGCCTGTCCGGCCTCCATGTCAAGCTTGCCTTCGACTGCTTCAACGAAATCCAAAGCTGCTTCAGTCGCAGCTGCCTTGGTTGTGGAGAAAGTGGTTTTACAGGTCGAGCTGCTATGGGGTTGAAAACTTCTGCTTGTACGTATTACCTGCGATTTAGATGAAACTTTGCGGTGACAAGAGTTCAGTTTTCAAATGTAACCAACTTGCTTGGGGCGTAGCGCATCCCCGCAGTCGGAAGGAGGGCTCCCCTTGTGCCTGCAGACTACCATGGGCTTTTAAGTAAGGACTTGGTCCTTCAATCGCAGGACTTTCTTATGAAAAGCACGCTGATTTGGAACGTGGGCAGGGACCTTCTTGTGTGTTTCTCCCATGGCATTGCCAAATTTTGGGGAAAAAGGCAACTCATCCTTGCCTCCAAAGCTGGAGGCTGGGCGTACGCATGCATCCAGCGCAATTTGGCCTGCCAAAACGACGTGTTGCCCGTTGGTCTAGCGATGATGCCCCTGAAGCCAGAGGTGTCCAAGTTCAAGTGCTGTGTCAGGAGAAAGAGTTCCCATTTCAGATGTAACAAATTGTTCAGTGTTCCATACAGTAAGTTTGCCTGCAGGGAGGGAGGATAGGCGAGGTGCAGTGGGCTTAAAAACTGGTTTGCCTTCCCAAATGATGCTTCACCGTTCACCAACAACGTCTCTCCTACAGATCCTCCAGCAAGCCCACGCCTCAGAGTTGCGGTGACTTCGCCGAGAGAAGAGCAAGGGTCCCTGCCAAGCAGTCTGGCATGTTCATATCTACAAGGATGGGATTTAGCCATCAAATGTCATTACACATGGCAACTTCAATTTGAGGGACATGACGTACTACTCCTCTTCGTTCCTCCTGAATCTACTTCACAGAATTATATTTCTAGATGCCTAGCTTGGCCATGGAAAATCCCCTGCAATCTTGTCATCTGATCCAAGATCTACATGGTGTTGCTTTGACGCTCAGCAGCCTGCGACAAGTTGACACCAGGTGGATCATGAAAGACCCACACCTGGCAAGGGTATGAGTTGATTGAAGCTCCAAATCGGTTCGCCACAGGATTTTGTTCAAATGCGAGCAAAGTAGGGTTGAGTGGCGTCTGAAGATCTTCGAAACGTAGAAAGAATGAAAAAACACTTAGGCCACAAGGCCAGGGCTCTAAAGTAGAGTCCAATGATGGTGAAGATATGAATAAATTGAATATGTATATAAATGTCCCTTCTTCCATGTCCATGTTCCCATTGTCTCGGCCTTGACAATGGGTGCAAAGGTGTCAATGTGAAACTGCTGCTGTGGGTCTGGAGTCTCCTAACAAGAGGGCCACCCAAAAAAAATGTATTCCAAAAATTACTGCGAAACTGCACAAGTCTTAAACGAGAAAAATCACGAGCGAGAAAACACCATCTTGTCATCAGCTTGGACGGAATGCGTTTTCAAACACTTTTCTCCACACTAGCCAGTTACGTCACATCAGCATATCGTCTGTATACATGTCTGTATATATATATATATACATGTCTTGTCTTGCTTACTTTGTTGGGAGTCCAAAAACCTTCTATCAAGGCTATCAAGGACAAATCGCCACACCATCGGCCTGCCTGGACGGTGACGTTCCTGGCTGGATCCATACAGTCATACAGTGCATCGAGTTTGCGTGGAGGACCCAAAAAGAAATAGAGGTTTTCATAAAATGGGGGGATCCCAAAAATGGATGGTTTAGAATGGAAAATCCTACTAAACTAAAATCCTATTAAAATGGATGATTGGGGGTACCCCCATGACTTGAAAAAAATCTCCAAAAAATTGTTTTGCTCGGTTTGGCACGTGGATCATCACCTGCTGTCCTTTGGAAAGGGTGTTTCTTCAGGCCTTGGCTGCCAATTCAAGGACTCCGGGATTCCCAGCGTGTCCTTGTGCGGTACAAGAGAAATGAGTGGCAAGAAAACAACTGGCAACAACTGGCAACAACTGGCAAGGGAAAACACAGTCCCAAGCATCATCTGTCATGCCTGAACAGCATGGAAAACACAATCCAGCGTGAGTGGGCTATAACTACAGTGCCTCCCACGATAGCAAACATTGAATAGTGTACAAGGAAACAAATGCCTTGCCTTGCGCCTGCCAGGTCAAAAACAGCTCCAAAAAAACGGTGCTGTAACCACGCAGGAAAGGGAGACCATTGTGCTCCAGTAAAAATTGAGGCACGCATAAACGGAAATGTCATTTGCTCCTTTGGCAGTCCAATCAGAGTCATCTCCCTTCCGACACGAAATGAATCTCATGGGCATTGAAGAAAAATCGTGAGAGGTTGCAGTTCTACGTCTATACCACACAACCATCGGTTGACCCCAACAAACACCGTGCTCCAAACGAAGTAGCTACGGCTCCTCACCAGAGACCATTCGCAAGAGCTGCCGCACACCCTGAACAAGCAACGATGAGGTAGCTAAGTGCAATCATCAAATATCAAAATACCCATGCGGTGAATTCTGAAAGCACTGGGACCTCAATCCTTTTGGTCTAAAGCAACGAACGATTTTCTGCCATGAAAATTCAAGGTCTCGGAGGCTGGCGCCCTTCCGCACTTTGCCTCATCTCCACCAAGCACCGGATCGTCCAAGTCCTGTGCTGCAATGATCTAAACTGAACCTTCAAGTGGCTGTAAAACGATGGTACCAGAACAACTATAGAAAGCCAATGAGAGTAGCTGAGTAGTTCACCCAATTTGCAATCCAACGCATCTAAGTGGACCAACCAAATGAACTCTTCAAAATCTACTCATTCATGTTTAAGCCAAATCCAATGCCTTGATCAAGAGACCATCACGGTGCCAAGCGGAAAAGTCTGGGTGCGACGTGTGTCCTTCCAGCAGGATCGTCATCCCTTCCAACCCAACGCATCATATTACTGCATAGCACCAGCAGAAAGGAATCACGCCCACACATAACAGAGATGTGCACAGAGGTCAAATCAACTGAAATGTCTAGATTGGTTTGCACAACAAAGACCTCCGATTGCAGTTGCAACATACCCAGACCGCCCAGGACCGCTCACGGGCTCACCCTGTCCTTTGGCCGCAGCTCGAGCATCCGCCATTCGTTCAGCCAGGAGGCTGCGTAGCCTCAGATACCGACTCCGACTTCTGCAGCACTTGTCTGCAAAGACAGAAGCACAATTGAGATCAATGAAGGAATGTTGAAAATGTACTGAAAAGGAATCAAAATGTGAGCAAAAAATCAACTATTCAAGATGTTCAAGGGACAAATGCAGACCCAGCATGTTGAGCTTATGCGGAACGAAGCGCGAGGCGGACAGTACCTTCCATCTTCAACATGGATCAAGGCCGCCTAGCTCCCTGAAATCAAGCAACACCTCAATTCCCAAATACTGTGTAAATATGTGACATACCCTCATCCCTGGTCCTAGCCCGACCAGCAATCGAATGAGAGCCGCCACCTCCAGAAGCTGACATGCATCCAGTTCTTCCAGCGCCTGCTGCCGGGATAGCTAGGCTCTAACATAAGACCAACCGGTTAAGGGATAAACAAGATCAAAAAAAGTGTCAAGCCTCACCCAAACCTTGGGTCGCGCCCGGCACTAGCATCAACCAGCTACGGTTTCTTATCCACTCAACCTGTTGCTGGAGAGGATCTCACTGGCCTCCAACAGCCGAGTGAAGATTCCACCTGCCACAGCACATTTCTCCCCAACCACGTTACTCTACTAAGGCAAAGCATGGCCAATCCATAAACCTCTATGCAACCAGCTTGAAACTGTACAAGCATGGACCCCCAAATGGATCCAAATAGCAGAAAGTACCTTCCAAAATCTTCCAAATGTTGACAAACAAATATTCAGCACGGACCTGCAGTCAAGTTCTCACATGAATATGTCTCATCTTGTGCCATCAGTATATTATGTGTATATACATATATATATATATACAGTATACATGTATATATATATATGTCATATGTATATAATATGACATATATATGTCATATGTATATATATATATACACATATGTATATCATACATATATATACATATATATATATATATATGTATGATATGTATATATATATATATGTTATATGTATATTTTTTTTTCCATATATTTCCCATCTTGACTGTCTAGTGTTCCCGCCATGTCGCCTTTGGCTTCATCGCTACCAGAAGCACTCACCACCCTCTCGAGTAGCGCTCGATCAGGATCCCCCAAAAAGCGGTCAATGCCTCTGCCACGGGGAGTTTGCTGCTTCACGGTCAGATTTTGATGCTGTTTCATGTCCCACATATCCGGAACAGTCTTGCCATCACACCAAGTGGGTGGCGCAAATGCAAGTCTCTCCGCAGCCGCTCAGCAGTTAGGACTCCCTAGCGCTGCAGTTCCAGTGCAGCTGTGAGATAATGATAAATGTTAAAGACTTCAATGATTGAGATGATGAGATGATCTGGTGGTCCTCAGTGGTCTGTTTCAACTTATCTGCATAGCCGATGTGCTTCGTAGATTCATGTCTCTTGGCCAAGACTTGACACTCAGCTCGCCTCAGCACATGGCGCTTCTTTGGGCCGTGCCTTTTCGGTGCCAAATACTGTTCTGAGATGTTCTGAGTTGTGCGACTTCATTCCAACAGGGACTGCAAAGCGATCTGAAACAAGCATCGTTCAGATTGGTAGGGTAGAAACCGGCATGCTGTCGATCCTCTAGTTTCGGAGCGAGACATTCCACCCCACCTGAAGAATGTGGAAGAGGCCGCCAGCTAAAACCTCGTGTGCGGGTAAACTCGGCCAATGGAGACAAGATGAGACAAGACTTTGTACTTCCTTATATATTCTGGAACCAAGAAGCAAGCTTACAAAGATCATTAGCACACACCCTTCAGGACACACAGACACAAAAGATGTAAGATGGAACTACAGTACACTTTTATCGAAGTGGCTCCAAACAGTCTGGAAGCTCTGTCAGTGTTTTTAGTTCTTGTAAGGATCTCAATATGGAATACACCGAACTGTCCTGGCCGTTCCACAGGCAATTCCATCACCCCAAACCAATTCTTGATCAGCACATGACTCACCAAAGCCCCATGTTTCAGCTGACTGAGTGGCCTTTGGCTGACCCTCTTCTGTGACAAAGTGGCATTTGCCCATCTCGGGTCCTTTGAATTCGAGCGTGGCAGCGATTCAACAGCACTGGTAAAAATCCAAGAGGGGCGACAGAATTGAAGGAGTCATATTTGTGCAGACATTCAAGTTTTTTTCGTCAAGTCATTCCAAGGTCACCTTGGGTGAATTCAATCACAAGAGCTGAAGGGTGAAAGGCTGTGAAAGGTGCAGTTCTCACACTTTCAAAATGGATACGTGCCAAGCATCTGAAAAAGAGAACGGTGCAAATGGAAGTGGCTGATATGGCTGAGAGCTTCTCATCATCTCTCCAGGCCTTCAAGAAGAATGTAGCCCATCACACCGAGGCTCGGTACGAAGCAGAGCCCCACAAGACCAGCCTACCAAAGCAACACTGGCTGCAGGTAAATACCATGATAAATTCACTCGTGGTTAGTGCAAGAGGGCATTGAACAAATTCCAGCGAGAGCCCTTGAAGCCACTGGGCTGAGTTGAAGGCATCGGTTGTCAGAGCTTTGCCATCCTGAAATTGGAAAATATTGAAGACAGCAAAGCCATTCTCATTTCTGCCTCTTGCTTTCGCCATTCTCGTCAAGTATTTAGTTCTCAGTCTTGGATGAGAGCCCACATATCGAGTCCCTTTTAGCCCTGCCTGTTTGCCCAAATACCACGACTTGCATGCAGGATGAGAGAAATGTTTGTGCTCCAAGTCAAAATTGAAAGCTCTCTCCGATGCACAGCAGAACTTTTGGGATTTGTGTGGAGTCCCTGGTTTTGACGCCTACCAACGCGAGTCCCCATAACCAGAGCATGGGTGTGTAATAACGTGGAGGAAATCAAAGAAACAGAAGCGAACACTTCCCAGTCTGCGCCTGCCACACGGGCATCGAAAGCTCGGGTGTTGGTGGGATGACGTCCTCCATTCACTTCACGGTTACAGTGATCACACTTGAACCCGCAACTTGTACGTCCAGGAGGCCCACAAGTCCACCAACAGCAAGGGTCCTCGGAAACTTCACGCCACCAAACATCGCAGTCGGGGTGTAGGGTCGGGAATTCCAGACCTGCTGAGCGCGGCTGATTGGAAGGTCCAGTCAGCGCAGCCACTTTCAGGGGCCATGCTCTGCTCATAGTCACTGTCCACAACAAACACGTACAAACACAACGTTTTTTCGAATCTGACCTTACCCAGCGGGAGTCTTGTTATATGTGCCATGGTCAAAACATGGTTTATGGGTTATGGTCACGGAATCCTTTAAATTGCTATTAAAAATCGGATGATCATCCCCAAATAATTACATGCTGTTTACCCAAATTTTGACCATGGTACATATCTTATCTAATCAAGCACAGCTCCTTATTTTTGTCTGTGCCTAATCAATAAATCCGAATACAACTGAGCTCTTGTCTGTTGTAGCAAGTTTGTACAAATGTCAGCACCTATTGAACTGCCGGAATTTGCTATGTCATGCTTGGAGGAGCATCAGTTGTGCCTTCAAACCACACTCAATTACTGTCAAGCAGAGTCAAGCACTGTCAACCACTGTGAATGAGGCTTTGTCGCAACACAATTGCCAAAATTTCCCATTTGGCAAAGTCATTGCCTTTTTCCGGACTAAAATCAGCCTTGCCTCTCTCTGCCATCTGGCCTGCTCATTTGGTCAGTAGGTTGTGTGGCAATGGGACACAGTGCCAAGGCTTTTTCAAGGCTTTATGCATGCAAACCCAAGCTGCTAAATAGAGAGAGAGAGAGAGTTGGAGAGGGATGAAGAGGCGAAAAGCAACCGTCTATGAAAGGGCGCCGAAATGCGCAGTCGCTTTTGCCAAGTCCTTGTTCAGATAGAACGAATTCCTCTAATGTAGAACAGAGACAAAAGGAAAACCACAACCACAATCACAACGACGACAAGAAATGCACAGCTTTCCTTTTTATCCTCCTGCCCTCACTGCTACCTATCCAACATGGCCCATCAACTAAATCCTGTCTCTAGTAAGGTCTCTGCCAGGGGGAGGAAATCTGGGAGATGTTCCAGTTGCCGCAACCACCGTCCTTTCACCTCCTCCATCGAGAGTTCTGGATGAATTCGCAGCGGTGGTATCTCGGTTTTCCCGGTAGATCTTAGAAGGGTCAAGGCTTCAGCCTGTCGCAGAGCCACCCCCAACATCAACAAGTCTGGGTCATCGTTGGTCTTGAAACGTAGGAGGGCAATGACCTCAAGGGTCCGTTGGCGCTCACAATGGTCCAAGACAAATTCCAAGAGTTGCAGACTGTCTGAGGGATCAAGCCAGAAAAGCAAGGATGCTGTGTCCGACTCGGTGGTTGCAGCTGTTTTGGCTGCATGTAAGGCCACTGTTGAAGATGTAACACCAAGGTTCACCAGCTCCGGTACACCAGCCACAGACCGGGCAAGTGCCAGCGACTCCGAGGGTGAAGTGGATGCTTTGTGCAGAATCTGCTGCACCAACTCCTCAATGCTAAGTCCCGAATCCAAATCTGGACAAACTTCACAAAGTGCCCGCAAAGCTGAAGATTGTAAGGCAATCCGATCTGGTTCAGTTTCAGGACATTCACCGCTCAGGCCTGAGTCGATCAAATCGGCACAGCGGTCCCAGGCCTCAGAATCTGCATTCTCGTCCAACAAATTCACCGCTCGGATGGCTTCTGCCACATTGCCACTTGGGGAAGCACCCGCACCTGTCCAATCGGGTTGCCAAGCCTCTTCGGAGTTTGCTCCTGTAATTTCGCCAAAAGAACCTGAAGCTGTCTCGGAATCCAAACTAAAATCCAACGAAAACATCAGCTCCTGATTTTCAGCAGGAGGTGCAGCCTCCAAGTAGCTCAACAGCTTGGGCAAGTCCTTGTCGGAGCAAACCCGGGCTGCATCTGCCAATAAACTTCCAGAGGTCTGATCCACACCATCATCAGTGGCTAACGCCACAGCCAATTTCCAGGCTCCAGGATGCTTGTTCACTAAGAGTTTTTCAGTGACACTCAAAGCCTCAACTCGATCTCCACATAGCAAATTGGCTGCACCACATAGAGCCATGACCTCGGCCCAACTTGGAGAACTTGTTGACAATCCGATCAAGGAGCAGAATTTCTGCAAGTCTTCGGACTCCAACAAGATCGGAGGATTGAACTCCAGCAAATCTGTCACAATGCGAAGTGGCTGACCAATTCGCAGCCGCAACTGCACTGGTGTTTCAATGCAGAATCCTTCGATCGAAGAAAATGTAGCAGGAGCTGACACCTCGCGCTGTTCGCGCTGTGCTTTCCCTCCAATCTTCGAAAGGTTGTTCAAATTGTTCCTCATTTCATGCGAAAGATGCACGAGGGCTTGACCGCTCGTAATATCTTGCACTGCTGATTCTACCCAGCGCAGGGTGCGCTTGGGCTTGCGCCAAAGCAAATCATGCAGAAGTTCACATGCCTTGATGAAGTCAAGCTCCTCAGACGCCTGCGGCGATTGAACGCATTTCAGCAGCCGGGTGGCCTTTTCCAGGGTCGCGTGGCGGAGTGAAGGACTGCAGTTCACAAGTTCCTGTGCCAAAACGACCAATGAGCCAAGGGCCACATCACCACAACAAAGCATCCAATTTTCAACCACTCCATTCAGGACTTCTACATGGTCCTGGTCCACCAAACAGCGGACATACATGTCATACACGGAATTCATTGATACGGCAGCAAAGGCATGCGTATGAAGGTAGAAAAGCTCTTGTTGAAACCCTCGCCAGAAAAGAGCTGGTCGATAGTGCGTTCCCAGGACTCGAAACAAGTTCCACATGGAATGAACTGCCATATTTTCGTTGCTGCAGCCACTTCGAAGGTCTGCAAAACTCAAAGAGAGTTTGAGTTTATGCTTCAATAGGAGCTCAACGCATGTCAAATGTTTCTCGAGCTCATCTGCCTGTTTTTGAAAATCTGCCCACATCTCCACATCTCCTGTGGCATCAGAGTCTGCCTTCGGAATGCATCCATACATTGCATCCACGCTTTCAAAAATATCAGCCGCATGGCACCTTTGATCTTCACTGTAAACAGATTTGAAAATAAACTGCATGAGCACTGTATGATCTTTGATGATCCTCTCTGACCTGGGCAAAGCAGGACTAGAGGCTTGTACCACCTGTGCCAAAAGTTTGAACTGCTCTGGATCCCAACCATGACTTCCCAGTCTTCCCAACAAGGCTTTGGTCAAGGTCTCCTCAGTTTTGGGACCACTTAGAGAGGCACGACTCAGCCGTGCAGCCACGGAGTCGCCAGGGACCTCTATGGAGTCCAGCTGAAGATCCACAGAGATCAACATCCACCGATGGATGTCCTCCACCACAGTGGAAGCACGACTGCGCTTCAGCAGCAGTCGTGCACGCTGTGGGGCCGGCAACTCACAAAAATCCAGGAAGCGAACCAAGGACTGCAGAGGTGGAGGCTCTTCCAATGGCCACCCAGAGTCCACCATCTCCTGATGACTGGCCTGCAAATAGAGCTGATATTCCTCACACAAGCAAAACATACCATAAAGTCGAGGTAAAGTCTGAGATTTCTTTTGCAGCAATGGAAGCTCTTCTGTGCGTGGCAGTGGCGCGCTTCTCTCAGGCCATTCAAGGCCCTGCTCGCTGCAGATAGCAAATTCCAGTAGTTCCATGGCAATTCTGCACAAACCTGTGAGATCCACAATGTTCAAGGCCCGTTCCATATACCAATCTGCAGCATTGGCCACTTTCAAGGCTGCACCACCCTTGGCTGATGGAAGCAAGTTCTTCACAGTGGAAATCTCTGCAGTTTCTGGAAGTGCGTCAAGGACTGTTTGCCAATGGGAGGCTATGAAATGTTCCTCTTGTGTGAACAGGGCCTCCAGAGCAGAAATAGATTGCCTGGCTGCCAGCATACTTGCAAGGCTGCACAAGGCATCCTCATCCATCTCTCGGAACTCTGTCCAAGTCACATCTATAATCGCAAGTCCATCTGATGGAGCTCCATCCTTGAGTATTGCCTCCAGCACATGCAAACGTCTCAATTGACACTTTACACGTTCCAATAGACCTTTTGAGTGCACAGAAGATGTGTCTACTTGGGTGGTTTCCAGGCCATCGACGCTGATATCCAGGTCACCCCATCCATCACCCCATCCATCAGTGTTCGGTGCATCGCCCCCAGGGGAGGCTTCAGACTTTTCAGGTGCTAGTTTCTGCTGAGCTTTCTTCAATAAACGGCTGAGCATAGCACATCCCAAGGCAGATACATCGCAGTAGGATTTGTCCAAGAATGCAAATGGATCAAAGTTCAGCACAGCCAATACAAAGTCTTCTGTAGGGCTCAAGTGCAGCAGCTCGCGGTAACGACCCAGAGGCCCATTCTTTGGGGCACCGGTCATCGGCCATCCACACAGCTCGGCTGTTCAGCTTCAGGCACAGTGGACATGTTTAAGCCGTTTCTGCTGCACGTGGGATCAATGGATCCAAGGAGTCTTAGCTAGTGATGCTGTGTCTGCTGTGTCTGCTGTGATTGCTGTGATGTTTCTTGCTGTAAAAGCTGCGTTCCCATCAGCCCAAAATGAGGGATATTGTTTGTGCAACTTGATTGGGGTAACTCGAAGTTTGGGAAAGCATGTTTCAGCAAACCTGGCACAAGAATGACACCATGGCTTAGAGCCGACAGCATGCTACTCTTTTGGACCTTCAAATGACCACTGTCTTGCGACGAAATGAAAACAAAATCACACGCTCTCTCACTGCTACATCTGCTACGCAAGGATCCTTCATCGCCATCATGTGTAAATCTAAAGACTGATTGTTGAGAATATCTAGAAAATTGCGTACCCTCTTGTCTGTTAGGAATCTTGTGCAGCTCCAATGGAGTGCTTCCACTTGCAATTCACCCTTTGTTTCGTTCTGTTTCTGTTCATGCACACCATGCCTTTCTTACCGACGACCGAGATGAAGGTGCCATTCCCTGCTTGGTAACCTCGCGAGGAGGACATGTTTTGCTGCTTTGTGAGCATCGCAAAAAAAGTGCAGCCAAAGGATTTTGCAACTTCCCCATGCTTCCAAGCTTCCCCAGCGGAAACCATCTGGGACGACTGCCTGAAGCAAGGAGGTGAGGGAGGTGTGACTGAACCAAAGTTACACCCGTGTTGACCTGGTAGAACGAATGTAGCACATGGATCCATACCCCCTTTGGGGGACCAGTACCAAAGAGCTTCACTGCAAAATATGTTCCCTATTGTTTGAATTCAGCAATGCCGAGCTAACATGAGGATCGGATCCAGAAGTTTATCAATGAGAAACCGCGTATTGTAGGCTGAGGGTATCCCAAGATATCCAAAGATATCCAAAGATTCCCAAGCAGTTCTTCTCACCTGCCGACACAGCAGTGGAGCTGGTGAGTCCCCCTCGATGCGCAGGAATGTCGCCTCCAAATGGGGAATCTTTGCAGAATCCATGGGAATCCCCTAAAATGGTAATCAAATGGTCATCAAATTCAATGACAACTTGGACAACTATAGGAAAATAATGATTAACTACAATGAATATTGGGGGACCTTCTTTTTCGACAAATTCATGTCTTTGAAAGCCAACCAGCTTCTGCAAACTGTAGACGTTTGGAAAAGTTGCCCGGGCAAACTCAGAGTTTTGGTTCGATCAGTGGAGCAAAACAATGTCCAGGGCATAGAGAAACAATAAGTGTCACACTTCAGGAGTAGCTAGCCTCACTGTTCCAAGACAGGCAATGGGCACTCTCCTTCGGCCGGAAAGCTGCTGCGGCCTGACGGCTGGCAACAAGAAGGATCAACGTCTTCCTCTTTGATCCTTATAACGTTGAGCGAAAACAACCATGTCTTCATTTTGGCGCTTCAAAACAACCATGTCTTCATTCTCTTACAAGTAAGGTCCAGTGACCCATGCAAGGCTTGCATACCACAGCATGACATTGCTCAGGGAGGTCAAAGAACCAAGGCTGACCAAGGCTCCACAAGTAAGAGCATGTTTAAGGTCTGAATAGTCTGATTCAATTCAATGAAGAGCATGCTTGTCATCCTATGCTTGGTTGGTCAAATAGCTACCTAAACTTGCTGGATTCGGTGTATTCCACCATCTGCAGTGCTGAACTTCAAGTCAGTTCAGTGCAATCACTGTCTGAAATGCGTATTAGGTCAAGCTGAGAATGGCAGCAGAGGCGATTCAAATCACTGCATTGCATGCACAAAACAATTGAAACGTATCATACAGATAGATAGTTGGATAGATAGATACATGCAGAGACAGAGACAGGGACAGAGACAGAGACAGATATATATATATATATACACATATGTATACCATATAGAGAGAGAGAGAGATGCAGCTATTATGAATATATATATATATATACTGTATAAAGCTATAGTATCAAATCCAGTCTCTCAACATGTTGCAAGCCATCCGGCCACATCCTGCTTTTTACTCGAAGGCATCCGCATCTTTTAAACACGTCCTGCTCCGTTCAGCTCCTGTTCCGAGGCACTCGAAACAGGGGAGCCAGACATAGTGGATCCATTCGTCATTTGTCAATGGGTCGCCATTGCGTGTTTATGTGATGTGTCAATATGTGTCATATGAATGAAATCTTTGTATGTGTATCTCTTGAGCAGAATGGCGAGAGTTCACCCTGCTATATCTTGAATTCACAAGGTGTGCATCTGTGTTCGCTTTCTATCTGAATGATTCCAGTTGGCCCATAGCAAGAAAGAGCAAAAGATGCCGGCTGCTTAGCGACTTGCGCAGCTTTGGCTAAGCACAAGTGGGAGAACTGGGCAGAGCCCGACTTCACATGACTTGCCAAGACAATAACATCTTCGTTTTGAGGATCACACTGATCTGAATCTTTGTCCAAAGAGGTTTAGTCGCAAAACTCATGATAGTGAGCCACCAGATTGGTGCTTGCAGCTGATCGGGGCATGTGGAACTGCATCTGAGGACTCTGCTGTACCGTCTGTGCGGATAGTGTACGCATGTATAGCATATTGAGTTGACTACCTTCCATCCTTCTTGGCATTCTCAGCGATAGTCAAAGTTCGTTCAAGTCGTTGCTCTGCTCAGATCTGGAGAAACTTTGACCATTAAATCCGCCATCTGACACTGGCTCTCTCAAAATGCCAGCCTGTGTTCCTTGACGCATGTCTTCGCCACAGTGCTAACAGCTAACAACAGGCGACCTCCAGTCACAGCTCCATCATTGGCGCCGAACATTGCGGGGCCGAGCATTTTTGACTGGTTGTTTTCAGCATTGATTCTATTTTCTGGATGACAGATCTTCATGACATCTACATAAATCAGGTTTGGTTCAGAAAAAGAGAGATACGGGTGGATTTCACCGACTTACGGGGTACGGTGCGAATTATTTTCAAAGAGACAAGGGCTTTTGCATTCCCCAGTGAAACAAAGTACTGCATTCTTAGAAGGACGACCAAAAGCCCTCGTCTGCCAAATCAATTGGAAGCCATCATTGGCTGCCGGATCGCCTACGGATCGCCTAGTTCTCCGACCGTAGTTCCTAGTTCTCGGGTGGAGTGACTACGCCGGCAGGGCGCAGGCTCTAAAAAAACATCACCCATCACTGGAATTGTCAAACCAGCGCCTGAGAGGCTTCTGGAAAGGGTCGAAAGGATTTCAAGGACTTGGAATATCTTGGAATGTCTTGGAATGTCTTGGAATATCACACTTTATCACACTTGGTATTTCCATGTATTTCCTGCAAGCTCGCCGCCGAGTTGCTGCCTAGGGGTTCAACTGCCCTTTTGGCTTCGTGCCCTGGCGACCGAGGACCCTTTGAAGTTTTTTTTCGCGCAATGAATGCTGGCTCAGTATAGCCAGGCTGCATCTGAAAACTCCGAGAAGTAGCTAAGGAGCTTCCTTGCCTCTGTGAGGATGCCTCGTTTGTAGACAGGATCCAGTTTGAACCTCAGCCAATGAAGCACCAGCAGAACTGCAGAGCTTGTCTATTTCCTTCCACTTTCCTGGTTTCGTTCTGGCTTTCAACAAGAGAATGTCATGGACTTATCATGAATTCCGGTCATCTGGCATTGACATTTCACATATATAGATATACAAACGTAACAGGCATATATTCTATACATTATATATCATGTATATAGATATAGATATACATGTGTGTATATATATATATATGATGCAACAAGAATCAGCTTCCAACATGCTCTTCAGCGCCCAAATCTTATCCTTCTTCGCCTCCATTGCCTCATCTTCCTGTGACGATGCTGAGATGTGTTGCGACCCTCGAAATGAAACGGGTCTCCTGAAAAGAAAAACATCCAGAGTCAGAATCGAGTGAAAAAATGTGAAAAACACACATTCATGTCGAGATGAACTGCTATATCTATTTACCGAATCCGTATCACCTGCGAGAAGGCAGAAACTTCATCTGCTGACTTTGTTTCTGCCTTCATGGAGTAGTAGATGGGTCTGAAGATCTGATCAACCTGAAGACCAGAGCGGGAGTCAGCTAGAGCAAGTCGACAACGCAGAACCTTCCCCCTATGTCATTAAAATTGGAAACCTAAGACCTGGTCTTTTTGCAGCGCGAAACAGACAGACACAAGAGGATCAACTTGTCAGCATTCTTCAAACGGTCAAGGTAGCCCAACAAAGAAAAGTTGGATTTGTCACCGAAGGCAAACCAACAGCGACACTGAGCTTCAGGCAATGTGTCGAGTCAACTTGTCCACAGCTGCACGCTCCCTTTCATCAAGGCCCTGGCTGATCTTGTCTTGGCGGAACTGTGGCTCGATTCAGTGAGGACACCGAATTTGTTTCAACAAGAGCTGGAAAAACATCTCTTTTCCGGAGCAAGCAGTCGTACCCTAGCTTCGATTTATAGCAAAATCGCACAGTTTTTTCCGCATCACTGATCAGTCTCCAAGCTGCACCTTGAGCTTGTGGGACAAATTGTCTGTCTCCATCTTTCGAATGTTCTCCGCCATGACCTCAGAACGATTCTGTTGCACATCAGCAGAGTAAGGACAAAGTAAGCAAGCTCTCTACCATCTCTCTACCATCTCTACAACCAACATGCAAAGTCTCGTGCTTTAGCACCTCAAGCCTGAAAATGCCTCAAGCTTTGCTTCTTCAGAAATTGGTAGGAAGCTGTGGCAAACTGCCCTGCCCTGCCTGAAGTGCCGCCAAATATGGCACAGCCCCCTGTGAGGCCTCGCCAAGCGAAGAATTTGCTGTGCGAGTTTCGGATTTGTAGAAAGTGGTGCCCAATCCAGCTGGTGCCTGCCATACCTTGAACTTTCCCACTTCAGTGCCTCAGTGCCAACCCATCAAGGAATTCGGAAAATGCTCGATGCAGAATCAAAACCCAAGGGTAAGATTCAAGATTGAAAGGTAGAATAACTATACATATATACATACATACATATATATATATATACATATATATATATATACATATATACATAGAAGATCATAGAAGTCAATAACATGGAATAGCTGAATAGCAATTCTCGCTCCCCAAGTTGTCCCTCTACAGTTCTCCTTCCTCGGTTCCAGACTGATGATCTTCTTGGCTTTCTCAACCTCAGCCTGCCTCTTCTGCGCGTTGGCCTAGGGTCAATGCGGGCATCAATCAATCCACGTAGAAGTCAGGGATGGCATCAATATCAACACGTCATCATGATGACATGGAAATCAAACTCAAGGCCAGCTATTCAAAACAGGGCCAAACCCTGCATGCACCTGGACGACCTTCTGCAGATCATCCACTGAGTATGAAAAGACCTGAATCATCCAGCAGGTAACAGCCCCAGGCAACAGCCCCAGGTAACAGCCAAAACAAGGCAGCAAGTTGGTGCCTTAGAAGTCTTGAAAATGGATCGGTTGAAATTGGAATGTTTCAACCATCAAAGTTATCTGGAAGGACTTCAACTGCTGGTTTGCCCGCAGGCCGCTAACCAAATCATAGCAGATCTAGTCTTACACTTGAAGGTGCCATCAGAGCTGCTTTCAAGAATGTCTGCCATGATTGGACACAAGGTACAACTACAGGTCTGTAACTCAAATGTGTCAGCATTCTCAGTGCCAGCAATGAAATATCGCTGCTTCAGAGTTTTTCGTGGCAGCAAGTTTCATAATACTCATGTGGCCTTGTCTCAAAATTGGGGGCCGCAAGGGGGTCAGGGTATCCCGCGTTTTGAGACAAAGTTATCTCATATTGATAAATATATCATGTATCCCAGTATGTCCCATGATAATTGCATTTTTCGAGGTTGAACATGGTTGATTAAACCCCTTTGCACCCCGGATTGTGCAACTGGGAGCCAGGCATTCTCTACATCTTCGCAGCCTTTGGCGACGTTCAGAGGCACAGAGATGTCCACCAACATCAACGGTCGTTGACGTCCTGGCAGCTGCTGGAGCGCAGCTGGGTGTATCAACGGGGCATACCCCGCAAAATACTGTCATCCATGTTAATTCGAGGGATGACGAATATGATAATCTATTGTTATTGGATGGTACGGGGGTATTCCATGTTTGGACTCAACCCATTTGTATCGGCGTGGTCGAAGCAGCACCTTGCCATGCTCAGGAATTCCAGGAACAGTGGCGAACTGATTGCAGCTTGATGACACTGGAGAGAGTCTGTTTTCTGCTGGGTCCTTCCACATTCTCAGGGTGAATGATGGGCACCTGTCGATTGGTTCCAACATTCTGGGCAGGAATTCACAGTTTTTCCCAGCCCTAACCAGTCCAAGCAGTTCTACGATTCAAAACAACCAGCAGTGTGATCCTCATGGCATGAAGTTACAATGAAACTCCACTGGCGACAATACTTGTTCTCTCTTCCTCTCTGCTCAAAGGTTCCTTCAAGGCCAATGAGTCCCATGAGACCATCTTTGGTGAAGTTCTACTTCTGCCCTGTCTCGCCTCACTTCCTGTTGCAGTGAAGACCACGTCGCACTCCTTCATGACATCAAACATATCATCCGTGCTGGCAACCTAGGCGAGATGACAAATCATGTGCGGAATACATGTGTATATTTATATGTTACTACATACCCAAATATGAGTATCTGCATATAACTGGAGCAATTTGCAGCTGTTTGGAACTTGGTTTTGACCAACCACCTCTACTGCCATCCAGCCATCCAAAGCTGCCCCAGGAGAATCTTTCAGAGTCAGCAACAGAGGCATTGCTGCCGCCACGAGCTTTCACCAGCTCATCTTCCAAAACTGCCTCAGCCTGGAAGAGCAAACAGGAGCAAGAGGAGCAAGTAGCAAATTGCTAAGGCAAGGCAAACAAAATATGTTGTACTACTGTTGTACTGTAAGTTGTACTGCAATCTACGAAATGGATTCTGGCTATTGCAAGATGTCTCAATTTTTGTGAGGAACCCATAGCCTTACCTGCAAAACCTATGATGCCTCCATAAACAGATCGCAGCACAAACGTCTGTGTGAGTGCAGCACTCCAGTACAAATTGCTAACAGTTGGAGCAGCCCTCCAAACACATGTCCCTGGACTTTGCCGCTTCAAATCACTTTATCATACTTTATCATGCTTTATCCATTTGAAAGGTTTTTCCACCCGGCATCTGGAGGATCCTTGAAAAGCAGTAACCGAGCCTTGTCCACCGAGCGGTTGACCAAGGTCACTTTGATGTCTGGATGTTTGCTGAAGAGGGCCAGCAGCAAAAGCCTGGACCCACGGTGATGGCTGGCGGATGGCTAGCCGTTGGCTGGGCACTGGTTCATGTTCGAAAAAGGAGCTTCAGCACACTCAATCTAGCGATGAGTATGGATGAGTATCGATGAGTATCGATGAGATATGTTTGGAGATGTTTAGATACGCTAAGAGATGCTTAGAGAGGTTTAGAGACGTTTAGAGATGTATCTGTCACGAGTTTAGATACTCTCCATTTACAGTATGAGTAGCTGCTAAAGCTGTGTCTGTCTTGAGGACACAACGTGTGTCTAATCTCAACATTTCCGGCGCAACGTGAGGAGCTTGACATCGTGCCTCGACATTTTGCCAGCACCAATGACTCCAACCTTGGCGGACAGAGGATGCAATGCTCAAAATCACCACTATATACTCTACTATACTCCAATCCGGGCACCTTTTGCGAACAAATGTTGCTACTAGCAACTGGATATGCAGATCTGGAAATCACTTTGGACCACTCGGGTATCTCAAATCCACCCTCCACATCTCTCTTTATACAACAGAATGTTCAAGTTGGAAAACGGGACAGAGAGTGGAAGAACTTCCTTTCCCATCCTTTTCTAAATCTCAAGCCTAGCTGGCCTGGCATCTGTATGCTTTTGCCAAGCTGCATGGACCTTGCTGGCTGCCTTTCGCAGGTCTTGCATTGACCTGTACGGGAAACCACGTACCAGCGCCAATTCGATGAGACTTAGTTGTGAGCACTCACAAACCATTTGCAGGATCTATGATACAGAAGAAGAAGCTCATGCTCGCAGGCTGTCTACTAAGGCAGGATCAAATGTGTCATCTATGGGAGTACTACGTAAGAGTTGTTCCATCAAACAGTCCATGGATTGGTATGATCGGTGACTTGCGAACAGGTGAACACTTTCATCACATCCTGAATTGCTGATTTGATGCAGCAGAGCGCTGGGAGGCCGCTTCGGGTCGTTGTGAGCCCTCTGACCCTTTGAATAAGTCAATCCATCAACAAGGAGTTTCTCCAAAACAGTGGGAATCTATTGCTGCAAATCATGAAGATTGCTTCAGAAACACTTTCCTTTACAATGTATATGAATGACAAAGCTGCCGTCGACACTTTCAGCCCCACATAGCAGCTCCACCAAACCCATCCACCAGGCTTGTGCTCATCACCTGCTCATCATGAGCTCGACTGCTGCACTGGACACCGAGACAGAGCCTTGGTGGAGAGAGTACCAACTTTGAAAAATAGATAACAATTAGTAGATAACATGTAGCTAATGTGTGACATCATGTCACTGAGCTTCAAAATGTCAAAGTCCAAACAGCCGTCAACTCCAAGATGTTGGATACACTGCTGCCCTCAGGCGCCAGCCTTTCCCAATCTTTGTTCGCGTGCGAACCTGCTTCCCGATCCTGGATGCAGAACGGATCCAACTTCCAAAGAGATTGTCACCAGATCCCATAGTTATACCTCCAGTCTTAATTTCTTATGAACCATAATCTTTGTTGAGAGGTTCAACTTGCTCAACCTTCACTTTTTGAACCATCCATTCTCGGAGAGGTTACCTGACTTTCTGCAATCCTCACGACTTGTAGGGCGATGCACCGCACCTGATGCCGGCATTCAACATCTTCGCCACAATCTTTCCACCAGCACCAGGGACCGTCTCCTCAAGCGACCCATCTGTGAGAGCTCTCTATAGATCTGTATACATGATATGTATCTCAATCTCTTTTGTACAATTAATGATATTTAATGCATATAGACACATAGATGATCTTTTGAATCATACGTAATCCTTCACAGCTCATCCTGCGCAGACTAGTGCAGAATTTGCTGAAGCCATAATGGTTTTTTGATTCGAGGCTGGAAAACCCGTTCACCGATTAGTTGTGCAGCCTCCATCAACAGCCATTCCTATTGAGCTGAACTCAGGCGTGATGCTTCTACGAATCTATTTGGTTTTTCCTAGCTGTTCTTCCAACAATCTGCATGGTTGCTCACTCCTCTTCTTCAGGTCCGCCCTTGGCAATGCAATGTTCATGGCAGGCTTTCACCTGTGCCAAGATCTGCGCCTCACATGCTGCAGAGGTGATGCTCATGGAGGTCAGGGGTTCAAGCTGTAATCTCTCCAGGGTCAAAGTTCTGGGTGAAACCTGATAGCTTGATAGCTTGGATGGTTGTCAGAAATTCGCAAGAGAGACTTGAATTGGAATTTAGCGGAGAAAAACAAGTGCCCAAAATATCACAGATTGGCAGTCTTCGATCCATTTTCTCTGGTGCGCCGGCCAACAGGGCCCGGCGGATTTCTTCCGCATTTCCCAACAGCTGGACCTGTGTATGCTGCGTTCCCAGCTCAACACCATCAGCATTCCGAACTGTGACTCGAACATGGTTTGAAGGACTGCCATCATCCAACTGCCGGGCTTGAACCAAAACCTCCACCTGCTCCCCGTTGATATAGGATGGGATGATGGCACTCAGGATATTCCCTGGCTCCGATGAAAGATAAGCTAGCAAGCCTTCTGTGATGTCGATGAGTTCCAGCAACTTCAAGGTCAAATGCCTATGGCGTCCAGGATTGCTGCAAAAGAAATGCAGCTAAACTATGCTAAACTTATGTATTGAGTACGTTGAACAGTGTTGTCTAAATTCCGACTTCGTCTAGCGCAGAAACATCATACTGACACAGCATTGGATTCATTCAAAAGGCAAAGGGGTATCGGACAAAAAACATTGAAAAGATGAAAATAGATGAAGAAATAAGCTTCAGTCTTCAACAAGGCGACTGATTTACATCCAAGCTCTCCAAGTCGATTTCCATCCCGATGCCAGTGGTCTGCTCAGTCCTGAGGGCATCGTGATAGCGCCAGCTATGGTAGCGCAGGAACAGCGTGTCCAAGATATCCAAGTTCAACTGTCGCCAGAGGAAATCGGTCATTTCGGAAGGGGTTTGGGCCACGCTGGCCGTTCTTTTTCCTTCCAAAGCTTCTAACATCGCTTCCAGCAGACGCAACAACTCATCATGCACCAGCCTCCAATCCAAGCCCAGAAGCAGTTCAGGATTCAGTTCCAACTGGTCTGAAATCACAGAAATCAGAACGGATGCATTTCGCTGGTAAGCCAAAGCCACATCAACGATATCCTGCAAAGGTGTGCCTGTGTCCAGGATCTCCTCTAAGTCACTGGGCATTGCTATTGGCTCTGGTCCAACATTAATGATTTTGGTTTTGTCATCGCCGGAAACATCTGTAACTTGCTCCAGGAGTTCCTGTTCCTCCTCTTTTTCAGCTGTTGCAGCGAAATCGCTCAGGCCGGGAAAGGGTGCATCTTCAGCAGACTGCGGAGGCAGCTCAAACACCCCTGGTCTTATTGACAATCGCCTGGATGAAACTTCATTGAGATTCCAAACAGGCAAATCATGCACTGCTGACGGGATTCGGAATTCAATCTCTTCCCAACCAGAAGCATGCCAGCCTTCTCGCATTGTGAGATACAGAGGAACTTCCCTTTGCTGTGGATCTACATCGAGGTCCAGCTTCTGTGGGTTTGAAGTGAAAGACAACTGGATGGCTCCAATGAGTATACATTCAGCCATGATAAACACGATTTCATCCACCAATTCTGTGGAGGTCAAAGCAAAGAACGCCACACCATTGACGTAGGTTCGCAGGTCCCAATTCGGAACGACCTCATTAAATACTTCAGCCCCAGCATGTCGACCTTTCACCACCAAAGGTGTTGGTGGTTTCACCGCTGTTGGAATGGCACAACTTTCCTTGGGACCACGGCAGAGGTCCACTGATTGCAGACTCACAGGCCGTCCGAAGCGGATTTTCCCCACGGGGCCCTTTAACTGAGCCACGAAGCGGCCACGCTTCACCTGGTCGTTCTCAAAGCTGGGATTGGGGACCAACTCCCAGGGACCTTCCCAGTGCACCTGGAAGGGAATCCCTTGCCCCAGGCGCCGAACACCTGCGAAGTTGGGCAGAAAATGTTTGGAAAGAAAGGGCTGCATCCCTCTAAAGGACAGCAATGCAGAACGGCCTCGCTTCAAACTGCCCCGGTCCACACGGCTGGGAGCCTTCACCTGAGGTTTACTTCGTTGAGTCCGTTGGGTTTGCACTTCCTTCAGACTCGCTCCCAGGAAGTACTCATCCAGCATTTCGCCTCCATTGGATGACGACAAGAGTCGGGTGGAGAAAATTCCATCTGTCACTGCTGAAGTTGGAGAATCTGGGCAGTGAGGGCCATCTGCCAGAGAGTCACAAGCTGCAGAGGCAGCTTTGTACACCAGCCCGTCTGAAATGTAAACCCTTTCCCGCAATCGTAAGACAGCATCTTCAAGCACTTGCTCGACATTTAGCGCCCCTTCAGTTCGCCAGGTCAAGTAAGCAAAAATGAAGCAGAAGAGCTGGATGCTAGGGGACATGGCCAGTGGCAGAATTGAGAAACCATGGAAGAATTCTCTCATAAGTACAGAGCCTGTCAATCCGTCCTTCAATTTTTTGGATTCAGAGAGTAGTGGGAACCTTCCTTGCTTAGTGGCTAGCTCTTCTGTTCGAACTCTGACCCCAGATCTAGGTGCTGAACTTGCCAAACCAGTGTTGTATGTGGAGCCAAGAACCTAACCCACAGTGACAAGACCTTGCGCTGTCTAGCATGATATCAGACACTGGCACATGCCGTGATGGGTTGTCCCTTTTCAACCTTGGTTTTGATCAATAAACTCAATGGTTGC
>BGPT01001089.1:167016-192541 GCA_003297045.1 Symbiodinium sp. clade C Y103
CCGTGTGCATTCAGAAGTGGAGGAAAATCAGCGGCAGCTGCAGGGCAGCTTTGTGGTGGAGCTCAGGGAGCTCAAGAGGGCCGCTACCAGTTCTATAGTATATATGTATATATATATATATATGTATATGTATATATATATATACATTTACGCATATACAATAATGTCATCATATGTCATCTATCCAGAAGCACAAGCCATCACAAGCCTCTGCGCCTCCATCAGATCCTTGGTCCTTTCTATAGATTGCCACCACGAAAGTCCATCTTGCAATAGGTCTCTAGGCTAGGGCTCGTTGCGAAGTACCAACGCCCCTGTATCCCAGCAGGACTGGTTTACCAGAGCCGCGGTGGAAAATACAGCAAGATTCAAACATCCATTGAGATTCATTCCCATTTGATGACAACAAAAACCTAGTCCTAGTTGTATTTGTTGTCAGAATGGTTTGATGCAAGAATCTCGATGAGACACCACGAATTAGAGCACTCAAACCCCGATTACTGGTGGTGGTGGGAGCTGCACGGAAATCAAATTGGGTCCGTCCATGTACTTCAGACTATCTTCAAATACTGTGTGTGTGTGTCTGGCTGTGCACATACACATACCATCTGAATAGATTTAAAACTTCTATGTACTGCAGGGTGGCGCTGAGGAACATTGCAAATGTTCCTGTGTAAACGTACCTGCTTATACATCATATTGTCCAGCCGCAGCTGGGGGGGACCTATAGCTTATCGCTGTTGGTTTCTTTTGTCAATGTTTCCTGTGATTATATATATATATACATATATAGACTTCGTGTCATTGTGTTTCTTCTTGTTTTGTTTACTGCTGTTGTCTTTTGCACGTACGATGCATTCCAACTTCACAATTCGATAAGACAGTTCTGAGCAAGTGTGTGTATGTGTCTGCAAGGGCTTTCTGCTTCCACCGATTGCTCCACGTACAAGCAGCCATTTACCACCAGCATCTCGAGTGCTGGTGTAAAACCACGCGGTATGCAATCTTGCAATGCCATGCATTTCGGGAAAATGGGTGTATCTGCAGGCTCCTTTCTCAATGCCACTCTCCAAACATAAAAACGTCCATGGGATGACCGGATGAAATTCTTCACTTGGTGATGAGGAGCCCACAGCTACAACGAACGTCTGCACTGGCACAGCTCAAAATTTGCTCTTTCACTAGCCGCTTGGAGAATTGCTGGAACATGCTGGAACCTCTTTGGAAAAGGAAACTGAGCTTAGCTGAGCTTAGCTGAGAAGCATATCAGCTCGAGGTTCCCCAGCGGTGGGTTGACAACCCCCGGAATTTCCGTTGGTCCAGCTTTCCAAGACCGGCTGTGTTGCTCACACTTCGCTATCATTTCGACTTTAGACCTTCATTTAAGGTGACATATGGGTAGTAAATAGATGCAAAAAAGAATGCATCCAATAGAATCTATATCTGATCTCGAATCTCTAAGAACAAGAGTAGGTCAAGGTGCTTCCACACGCGCTTGCAATGAACTTCCCACTCTCTAGCTTAAGCCCCATCATGCTGAATTTTCGCCGGTCCTGCGCTCGATCAACAGCTTTGGAAGACCCTGTGGTGACGCTTCCGAGGGGTCACTGTACGACTGGGAGCTCCACACCGCCATTCACGGTGGAGCTGAGAATCATAAACCAACTGTCGGTGTCGATCCAGGTAAATCGTTCCCATCAAATCTATGGCACAACAACAAGACACATGTACTTCATATTCACCCAACAGACCTTTAGAAGAGTTGAAGTAGGCATGGATTAGCTCGTTCAAGTGGATTGATAATGATACTTAAAGTTCAAGATTTTCTGGCAAAAGGGTCAGAAACAAGTACGTGACTTTTACTCAAGCATTCTGCAGCCTGCAAGGCGTGTCTTTGAAATCGTCGGAAGGCTTTTGATCAGTGAGTCAGTCAGCACAAATCAATCTGTCATCACATTCAGTCTGGAATTTGTAGTTCATAAACCATTTGCAAACTTGCTTGACAAAGACCAGGTGGAGAGAATGGCCCCCTTCGCGCACCCTGTGGCAATGTTCCCAAATGTAGGAAGACAGTTGATCTGCGAGTAAGGTTGCGGGCTCAACCCAAGTTGACTCCCAAAGCATTGCCGAATGACTGGTTTTTGGAGGTCCCGTTATCCCCAGCAAATGGTTTAATCGGAACCTTTCACCTGGTCTGGAACTCTTGGAAACACACGAGCGAACAACACCAGCCTGTCTAGCTGGCCGTGGTTTCCATCACACTTTTGCATGTACTTTGGCATGCTACGCTTGGCCCAGCATGGAAGATGATGCCCACTTCAAGCATCTTTCTCTGGGTCCTTCACAAAGTCAAGCAGAGAATCAATGTCAATTAATTCAGCCATGCCTCAAAGCTTGCAACTCCCAAATACTGTGATTCCTTAAAAACCCTGCAGATTACAATCACTGAAGCTATCTCTGTGAAAACCAATTCTGCTTCCAGCGACGTTGCAACAAAAAATGAAGTCCGGAGATCTTGAAGCTAGCGGAAGCTACCGAGACTTTTGTCAGGATCAGCAATCTATGCTGCACAAATCCGCTCAAAAATGACTCAAGAGATCCATTCGTTGCCACCCCTGCCTTAGGGCGGGTGTCATTGAGCGTGAGCTCTGACACTTCCTCAGTATCTTCAGTGGTGCCAGTGAGTTTCTCACCAGTGGCTATGTACACGTCCAAAGAGCGCCAAGAGCACCATGGACGTGAAATGTCTTGCAATAGGAGAAGTCAACATTGGTATGTCAAGATACGTGAGGAAGGAAATGCACGTTTCTACAAATTACAACTGATTACCGCAAGGTATTCATTGTAGTTTTGGCTCGCGCCGAGATCTTCACTGACCCGCGCTAATCCTAGATACTCTTCAAAACCTAAATTTTGAGTTGCTCTTGTATTTGCTCAATATATGACTTTACAAGTCCGAATCCATCTATGGCACTCCACAGGGTGTGATGGTTGCGACATATTGACATATATCATATTGTGATATCTGTACAATTGTATACATATCCCTAAAAGTCTTAGGCCCTCAAAAATTAGGTCCTTAGAAAACGTGGGCCTAAAAGGTACATTCGCCGAGGTTTTATAGCATGCCGAACTTCTACGCGCCAAAGTTTTATAGTATGCCGAATTTCTACGCGCCAACGTTTTGTAGCATGCCGAATTTCTACGCGCCGAAGTTTTGTAGCATTGCCGAATTTCTACGCGCCGAGGTTTTATAGCATTGCCGAATTCTGACTGCCAAGGTGTTGGATCAAGATGAATACCCATGAGTCATCCCAACAAACAAGCAGGTTTCCAACCTGCAGAGCTACTTTTTTCTTCCTCGCCGGCTCGCGGCGATGTTTTGCCTGCAAATCAAGCATGCTGATGCGATGTGTGAGCTAAAAGCTTCTAAATCTCACTATCCATCGTGCCACGTGCAGCCCAAACCCAAAAAATTAAGACGTTCGATCCTAAAATCTCGTGAACAGCACACTCAAACTGACCCCATGTGATGAGCGATCTTGAAAAATCACCCACATTCTTTGGCAGAAAGTGTTACTGATGATTGCTCACGATTGTGATTGCTCACAGTTTCTCATATTTTCTATCGCTATATTGTTGCTATCTTTGCCGAAAACGTTCCTTTTGAGGCCCTGGGGCCCTTACTTTTTTAGGTCCACTTTCTATATTCTCACGATTGCTCACGATTGCTCGCGATTGCTCACGATTTATGTGTGCACGTTGATTGCTTGCGCTTGCCAATAAGTCTGCTTTTTGGTCCGGTGCATGCGCGTGCACGTGTGTCCAGCAGTGCAGACCGCTGGCAAGATCTAGAATTATATTGCTTGCCATATGGCAAGTCGAATTAAGCAAGCCGGGATGACCATGTGTTAGGCCAAAAATGTCACGATGGGACAACTTCGCTTCAAAGTCCAAAAAGCGATATTCTATCAATTTTCTGGCCATTTATGGCCATGATGTTGCAAGCCCTTTATAATCAGACATGCAACTTCTATATATATATATAGATCCTAGGGACCCAAAATTTCATCAAGATACATCGCTGGAGAAGACGTACTTTTTAGGACCAAAGACCTAAAAAGTACATGTAGCTGAGCGTACTTGTTAGGACCAAAGACCTAATAAGTATATGCGGCTGATCGTACTTTTTGGGACCACTTTCTACGGAAATTCCTGGGACCTCAAAAAGTAGGACCACTGACTTCTAGGGTATATCACATATATATATATATATTATATACACATTTACATACATATATAATTATATGGTCACACACCCCACCAGAACCCCTTTTCTGAAGCATTGAAATATCTCCACTTGTCAGAATCACATATATATATATATATATATATATTATATCCAATATTTACCACATATATTTCCATGCAGTCAGGTTACAGAGATGTAAGGGATGCCCTTTGCGTAGCTGCCCATCAAACAGTTCACGATGGAGTACCTGGCAATTCGTACCATGCAGAAATGATGCCTTGTGATTCAGTTCTGGCCAGCAATCTTAGACCATGTGAGTACCATCAGCATCCAGAAGCCACAAGTACGGGAAGAAGTTGTGTTCTTTGGTTCTTTGAGCTGAAACCTAGGGGCCCCATGTGAGAAAAATGGATAGAAATGGGCTGGTCCTCGAGACTCAGTCCTCCAGAGATCGCCAAGCCACAGGGAGCAAGCGAGGACCGTAAGGAAGACGGCGCTGGAAGCCAAGATGGTTAGACCCGGGAGATCGACCTCGTCTCCGAAGAAACACATTGCAAGTTGAGTACAGGTACTGTGAGTTTCCAATTGCTCAGTGAAGCTTCTAGCATTGTTAGCTGAAGGATGATGCAAAAAGGCCAGGCCTCATAGTAGTTCATAGCAAATCTGGCCAACGTTCCCAGGATGATGGGGAAAAACAGCATGACATCCAGCTGAATGGCTTGCCTGGCCGCAGTGCTGTGAGCATGTCTTGGCTCTGTGGCAGGTTCCTGCTGTCTCATGTGCACATGCGCCTCATGTTGAAGCGGATCAAGGCAGGAGTTTCAGGATTGGCCGCAATTGTTTGCATGCCAAAGAACACGAGCAGAAAGCCTCACAGCGCTGCCAAAATTTTCTATGTCAGGAGCAAAGTCACACATCTCAGACGGTCCCCACGATTACATGTCTGTGCTCCCGGCCCAAGCCGAAGGGAACCGCGTTCAGCAAATACATTGGCACCTAAGTCCAAGCAATTCGCAACGTCTCGGAAATTCTACACAGCCTGCGCCCGACCCAAATGTTCATCTCAGACATGGAAATTCTTGGGCCCAGACGTTCAGCAACTGAAAGAGGCCGGGGTTCATTACGGCCAAAGGCCAACCAAAGCCTAGGTGGCCAGGGGGCTTTCGGAAAAGGACAAACCCCATGCTGCATGCTGCTGGACCGGAAATTAAGAAACCAAACCGATTCAGTTCTGTCAACTTCTTCAAGTACCATATTGTGCAGCAAAGAGGTACCAGGTACGAACCAGACCAACTTTGTTGGCGACGGAAGGGTTCAGCACGGATGAATCTGTGGATCCCAGCGCTCAGCTGCATCCAAGATTGGAAGGCAGTATGCCAATGCAGCAATCAGCCGAGTCTGCAGACTGTCATCCTTCACGCATCTGAAAGCCACAAATCCTTCCACTGCTTCAATGGCAACTTATGGCAACTCTAGAATAGAATATGGCAAGCTGACTGCAGAAACTTGGAGGCCAAACGCACATGAAACATTATCGAACAACAGTCTGCCTCAATGCACCGTCATGGATATTTGGCCGGTCTTTCTCAATTCTCGATCTCTCTTCTTAGTTTGCCCTTCGCGCTGTTCTCCTCATTTCGCTCAGGCAGGGTTGCCAAGTACTCTTCCTTCTCTCGCTCCTTCTCCTCCTTACCGAAGACTTCGCGTGCAAAAGAATACAGAGTCTGCAGATCCCTCAGTGTCAGTTCCAAAATTAGGGGCCATGGAGGATTTTCTGCAACAGGATGGTAATATCATGACGTATACACGATGTATACAGATAATTGACAACATTCCAGGCCCAACGACTGCGAAGCGGTACCAATCACACAGCCCCCTCCTGCTCGCGTCTCTCACGCGCCTTTGCACGTGCCTCTTCTTCCAGCTTCCGCTCCTGAGGGGAAGGTAGGAGCAGCAGAAGCAGCCGCAGCTTCTGGTTTCCTTGAAACTGCTGATGCCCAAGATGTCCTCCTTTTGAAACTCTTGCAGTGTCTTCTCAACACCTGAGCCATTTGAAGCAAACAAGAATTCTGGGCACGTGGACTTTTTTGACCTTTGTTGAATGCCTGTATGGTAGAAATATGTGTTGACTCAATCGTCGTTTGAATGAATTTGACAATGATTTTGACACCTATTTTCGAGTCAAGATCAAAGTGGACGAATTGAACCACTTTCCTTGCTCAAAGGGAAATGGGCAAATCCAACTTTAAAAGGAAAGAAAGGTCCCAAAATACAAACAAGTCCTTCGAAAAAGGGGCCGGAAAAGAACAAGAAAAATGCATCCAAGGCACGCTGGAGACTGAACTCCTGGCTGCTTGGGGCGTGGCATGGTCCCTCTATATATGCTGGGGATCAGCGTTTCTGCATAATCATACACATGACTATTACATACTATTTCTATTACATACCTCCAGTGCCATGTCTGTGAAGGTACCTGGTGGATTTTTCTAGATTAGGGTCCCAATGACGGTGTTGCATTGCGACTCCATGTCAGACAAAACACTCTTGGCCGTTTCAATTTTGTTCTAGATTAAGAGCACAGTAGCTACAATACATGTTGAGGCAAATTTCAGCTAAAGCTAAAAAGCTGAAAGTGTTCCAGCCTGCATATTGCATAGTGTTCATCCACGTGGAGCGATAGCTCTTTCCATCAAAACAAACCTCTTGAACAAACTTCGTCTATGCTTCCAATTGGAAGCGCGTAAACGACCGCCAGCAAGCCGAGACAACCCATTGCGCAATTCCTCGTGCTGCAAAACACCATCGCCATTTTCGTCGAGGGCCTGACCCAAGAACACAGACGCGCCGCGTAAAGAAGAAATGACTAGTGGGGCCTGATGTCTTCCATCTCAGTCTATATGTTCAAGGTTTTGTAAAGACAAGGATTGCTCAAGCTTTCAGTGAATCCTCGAGGCCCTCGAGTGCTCTTCAATCCAATTTAAACTTGTTACAGAACCTCTAAGCGACTCTAACCTCTCCTAGGACACATCAATTTGCGCGACGCAACCAGGCCTCCAAGAGTCGTCGAGCTTTGGCATCATCGAGTTCTACTTTGCACTCCTCCGATTTGATGTCTGAAAATGAAAGGCATTGCGGCAGTGCTGTATGATGGCTCAAATGTAATTTACAAGCAGCGAGTCTGAGAGGTATGTAGCAATGTAGGACTTCAAGGTGTTTGACTTCAGATGTTTTTTGTTACAATGCTACACTCATGACTCATTAATTATACTCATTGTTTGCAAAACTGTTTTTGCAGGCAGGTTGGAGGTTCGGTTGAAGGCACAAGTATGGGGTGCTAGAAGCATTCCTCATGCTCTACAGAATGAAGGATCTGAAAGCAGTATCCCAAACGGTCTCCTGTTTCACTCCAAACTTGAGTTCCTGCACAGGATGAGATGGTGCTGGATCAATGCACCAGCCGAAAATAATCTTAGCGATTTGACCTGTTGATTCTAGAGTTCTCAAGAGCAACAGTATAGACTATAGACAGGTACAAAAAATTGGCAAAATCGGCCCCTTTTCTTCATTCAGCGGGTGGAAAACGATATAGTTTACATCTCAACTCCAAGATACGGCACTGTCATGATTTCCAAGTGAAACAGCTTGGAATGATCTCTTTAAGTCACCTAATAGGTCACCTAAACGTCATGTGTTGGGAGTTCACAAAAAGATGTCGCGCCTTTTCGTCCAAAGTTCCAGAACTGTCCAAGTCCCAGGAGCGAAAGAGGGCATCCCGTTTCTGCCTCTCGTGAAGGTGATGTCCCGTTGAACAACTGACCATTTGGATGATCATAAGGATCACATCTCATATCATTTTCAACCACCATCTATTCATGTGCGGGTTGAAAGGCCCACAGGAAGAGGTCGCTACCTGATTTTTTGAACTGCAGCTTTGAGAATCTTTGAGTCCATGTCTCTGCTTCAAACTGACCATAGTCGCATATCCAGTCTCCTCTCAGGATAGGCAGGACTCAGCTGATAGCCCACACACTTTGAAAGAAATTGTACGTCTGATATATCGCAAGGTATTGGAAGTTGCAATTCCAAAATGATTTCTCAATTTGCCCGTTGCCCTTCGTCTGCAAGCTTGGCAAATGGTACCGCGCCTCTCTGCTTCCATGGAAATTGCCTGACAAGGGCTGGCCATGCTGCAAAACTTGATGACCTTTCGTCCCACGTGTACATCAATCACCAGAAATGGCAACTCCTTCAGCGACATTTGATTGACCATACATTGACCATCAAACAGATGTTTTAAATATCGTTCACTTGTTCATGTGATCTGCCATGTGCCACACCTCGCAACTGCAAGCAGCGCGCCTCCAATTCCTCCACATCAGCACGCAGCTTTGCAGCTTCCAGCTGCAACCTGACCATGCAGTGCTCTTGGGGAAAATGGTCATAGGTGCACCCTGTATGGCTGGAAAAAGCAGAATATGAACTTGCAAGTTTGGTCGCTCTTGGTGGTAAATCGTAGTGTCTCTGTCGCACCTCTCCACTTCAGAGACAATCTCGGTTGGTCGCTCCTCGTCTTATCAGGAGGAAATCATGTATGTATATTATATACATATATCTTTATACATATATATATGTATATATGTATGGGTACCAATGGTAGAAATTAAATATATCCAAGCTGTGCATAGAGGACAAACGACTCAGAAGAAAGGACGCCCATTTTGCTGAAGGCCCAGACTTCATGTGGCTACAAAATCCATTCAGAAACACTGAAGTCCAGTCCTGCACGAGCGGAGCCTGTCTGCGCCACACCTGGGAACGAAGCTTTCACAATTCTCTGGGAACACCAAGAGTATGGACAACGACGGCCAGTGGAACCAACGTGCTGTCAAAGCAGCTTCCAGGACTTCTGCCACAACTAGATGGGAAAAGGGGCTAATACAAACAAATGATGACGAATCTGTAAGCAGTGCAATGCGTCTTTCCGAAAATTCACAGGACTCTCCTTCCAGATTGGGACTGTAAGCTCCTACTCTGGAGAGGTGGATTGCAAATCAGTGACCATTTCATTGTTCAAAAATGATGAAAACGGTAACGAAAACATATTTCAGCATGATGTAAAAGGCAAAGCAAAATGCTGATTGACTCCCAGCGCCGCCTTGGCTTGACGTGATCGCCGGCCAACGACCTGGCAGGGCGTCAAAGTTCCCAGTTGCATCGCACTGGATCTTTGCTAAATTCTCAGTGGCTCTTTGAAGAACTTTGTTTTGAGATTTTTATAGCTGTTTTTGTTTTTTAGTCTTCAATTCAATTGAGTTAAGAGGATTATTACGCATCAACAACAATGTGCATAATGTCAAGTTGGGATTATTAAACCCCTCGGAATTAATCAACCCCCAAACAGGAAGAATGGTTTGGCAATATTGAAATGGGTTGCCCCCCTAATTAATAAACCGGGGGGGTTCTCCCCCCATTAATCAGAAAATCCCTTTTTTGGAGAAAATCCCTTTTTTGGGGTTTGTCAATACTAATTCTTTCTTTTTGAAGGATTTCTATGGGATTTCTAGAGTATTTCTGTACGATTTCTATGGGATTTCAAAAAAGGTTTCTATAGGATTTCTATGCGCTTCCTAGAGGATTTCGATGGGATTTCTATGGGTTTTCTTTGGGATTCCTACAGGGTTTCTATAGGATTTCTACGGATTTCTATGGGATTTCTCTGGGTGTTCTATAGGATTTCTATAAGATGTCTTTGGGAATTCTATTGATATCAATCGAAAGCTTTAGTAATCCTTAGATCTCTTTCAGGTTTAAAAGGAAAATCAATTGAAAGTAGATTGATACCAATTGAAGTCTTTTTTGATCTTTAGATTTCTTTTTGGCTTAAAACTAAAATCCATTGAAAGTAGATCGGCATCAATTGGAAGTTGATCTCTCATGACTTCAACTTAGGAGGTCGATTATTTAGGGGAAAAACCTTAGCAGAATCTTCTCCCTAGGTACCTACCTTCCGGGGGTGAGGGTTGATTACTCCCAACTTGACATTAACCAACGTACAACTGACCCTGCTGTAAGAAGTTCAGCCCCGACTTGCATCCCAAAACTCAGAGATTCACGTCTGATCATCTTCGTTTCGATCATGCTATATGTTGATAATTTTTGTTTTGCTCTGGATTGAAAGTATGCCTTATCAGCTCTGATTCAGAGCAGGGCCTTGCGGCGCACCACACGGCAACCAAGCACCGCGGAAACAGCGCTGACGCCGATGATCGCATGCTTGGAGGCACTGCCATTGCTTGATGCAGTGGCCTTGTGGGCAGAGCGACATCATCCCTGTAAATGCCAAAATTCCGCACGTGTGATGCACTGTCTTGAGAGCCTGTGGGAGTACCTACAACACTGAAATTTGATTGGGAAATCACATAGAAACTCCTGGCCTTGTGCAGTGGTTCCACCTTCTTCACACCAGCCGTTGTGGCATGGCGTGTACCAATGGTGCGATCAGCAGTCACAGGGTGAGGCCCCTGACAAGGCATTTCAAGCCATTTCAAGCATCACGATAATCCCCGAAGAGACCCATCAAAGCAGAACAAGCGCTACTCGATTCTACCCTTCCGAGTGCGCATGCTGTTCATTGCTGTTCTAACCAAGCCCTACAACTTCACTCCCCAAAGGCAACCGCCTGCACAAAGGCAGTGCTGGCAGTGGAGGGAAGAAAGCTCTGCTGGATGACTCGCAGCGCAACCAGTGCATCTGGGTCAGGAACCAAGCACAACTGGTCAAAGCGAAAAATGGTGCCATGGTGAAATCGCTTGTGGTGGCTCAAACATACCCAGGCTTCAACATTGCTTTGCACAAGTTACTAGTTCACCGAGCACCTTATTGCAACATATTTTCCTGTTGTAGCTTCCATTGCTTGCATGCATGGAAATTGTGCCAATTTCTGATTTCTGGGTTTCGGGCCAACACCCGACATTTTGGTTAGAGGTAGCCTGTCCAGGTCCAGACAAGATCAAGAAATTCAGTTTCCATCATCTCTTATCAGCGGTTTCCTCTGACACATCAAATTCAAACATTCAATACCGCAACAGCTTACACAAAGGAAATTCATGATTCGTGGTTTGGTAAAGCCCACTTACATCTTCAGATTTGGGGCGGATGATGACTCGAGACTGCCCAACACTGCAAGGCATGTTCCAATCGGCAGGACACCTTGTCCACTCGACCCGCGCGTGGTAGGCTGAAAACAGCTGCGGATCAGCGAGTGAGGTTCAGGCAAGGCTGAGGCACTCTCACAAGAGTCCTCTCACACGACATCTGGTGTCAAAGTGTCAAGGCCGGCACACAGCCGAAATGGTATAAATCTATAAAATCTTGTATTTGTTCTCTAGAGTTGGGTGGATGTCGTGAACTTCAAACTTCAACATGACCCTGGACCTCCAGGTCATGTTACATTCCCTCCAACTGCCAGGCGGCTTCTGCTCTGGAGAAGCGAAGTAGAGCTCAAAGCGATTGCAGGTTGAAAGCACAGCTGCCTGGCAGGAAAACTGAGGATACAAACGTCACCGATTGATTGGCATGGTTTTGGCATGGTTTTGGCATGATCTTGACACAAAAAGAAATGCTTGAATATGGAAATCTCTCAACCACTAATTCTGCAAAGTTGCTTGTATTGCATCACTATCACAAACTGCACCAGAATGGCAAAAACAAACCTTGTAGGCGTATTTCCTTTCATGTTACTCAAAGAGTTTCTCAACATACAGAGCCAGCCACAAAACTCCCTGTTCTTATTTACACCAATCAACTGATCAATCTGCTGACAATAGAGATCGAAATCTCCGTCAGTGTGTCGGTGAGAGCAACATCATTTTTCACAGGGGCAGTTCCAAAGATACAAGTAGCTGCTCTCTGTTTGTGGCTTTGACTGGTCATTTGTTGAATCACCAAATCGCTTGGATTGGCATGTCGTTTTGCTACAGAGAAGACAAGATGAAGTGAACAACAACATCACTAGTCCAACAAGTCCCGCCTTCTGTCAAAACCACCCGCAAACACGGAATAAATCAAGCCTCTGGGACAACGTATCCGCTGGAGGTCCGAGCAAAATTCACCAAGTCCTGCATTGAAACCAGCGGAGTTTTCCAATGGACTCTTGTGAGAATTGTGACTTCGGATTCATAGACCCATAGACCCATGGACTAATGTCCACAAAAGGATAGACTTGACCTCTTGGCACCCAGGCAACTGCCCCCAGCAGCTTCCTGAGCGTACTCGTTCCACTTTGCCTCTGCCACTGCCAGCTTCTGGCGAACCTGCAGAAACACCAAAGTGGACTAAGTGGACCAATGTTGGACCAATGTTCCAGTGCTCAAAATGACTGAAATGACTTCGATCAAATCGCGAGAATATCTGGTGGCCTCCACTGGAGCGCTATGGTGGCTGAGGCCCATGACATGAACCTGAACACGCGGTGCTATCCCAAGTCTCGATATTACCCAGCTCTACTTCAGTTCTCCAATTCAGTGACAACTGCACGCCTGATTAGGCGAAGTCCTCAAGAAAGAACAGAAACAAGAAAAACACAGCTTTGACAAGAGTTCAGATTCCAGATCCACGATAATTAGAATCTGAAACGAGACACCCATCCAATTCGCACGTCTCGATCCACCACTTGAACCAAAAATCCACCGGGATTGCGCCACCAATGTAGCGCCTCCATCATCGTCTCTACGCTGTCCTTGCGTGCTGGGCCTCAAAGGTCCATCACAAGTTTGAACACCCCGCAGGCAGAGGATGAAGCAAAAAAAGAGCAGGGAAGGGGAAGCAGAAATGGGAACAAAACTGTTTACATGCAAAAAAACTAAAAAAAGTTTTAGCAGAAACTACACATCCAAGGCCAAAGGTTCTTGCCGGTGCTGCCTGCATGGCTCAGCTCCAAGCGATTTGGTTCTGGTTTAGACTTTGCCTAGGGGCCGAGGCATGACGTCTTCCTCCCCAGCCGACCCATTCCACTGTTTTGTTTCCATGAGTTTGGGTTCACAATCAATACCCCAACATCTAGAATCTAGCAGAAAAAAATTCTCTGTTGCCCTGTCGAACTATGAAAAACACAACGAAAATAAAACGGCAAATACAAACCAACTTTGCATTGGGAAACATTCTGCGGATTGCCCAGCCTCCAAAAGGTCAAGGCTCTCCAACTGATTCCTGCAGTGGCAGGGGCACTGTCAAGGACCATGGCAGAGGCTCGGCAAGTTCAAACCCCAGGCAAGTCAATATCTGTTGAATATCATTGAATAGTCTTGAAGGTGTCAAGCATATGGACTTGGACAAAATCCCAGTTTTCAAGCCGGTGAAACGATACGAAAGTGCTTAGCTGGCAGCGAATGATCTCTCCTGATCTCCGTACTGCTCAACGCTGAGTCGCGAAGACCTGAACACTGGTCGTTGCAGAATTTATATATTCAATATGTGCTTGTAATATCTTGCAATACATATCATGGATCTTTATATTTACATGCAGGCAGTATTGCTTCATCCTTTTTGCTTCAAAGAGAAGGACCTGTTTATGCCATTCGTATCAGTCTCTTGGCAATCTGGAAGAGCATCAAGCAAAACTTCCGGCATTGAAAATTAAATGCTCTCATTATCAACTTCTGAAACAACATTTGCTTTACATTCTCGGTTAGTTAGAATGTACTTCTCATGATGAAATACTCTTGAAAAAATATCACATTCACGTGCTAGCGTTGATTATGAAAAATTGGATCAAGGACCAGGTATTTCTTAGACAGGCAGCGCCACCACTGGTCCTCGCCTTGAATAGCATCAATGAGAGCTGACAACAATTCGTCCACCTACAGAGGCACAAAGGTTCCATCAGTTGTTCCTTCTCATTTCTTCTCCATCTGATGCTTTATAAAATCAACAAGTGACTTGGTCAGATTGCTTGCAGTTTTTCTATATTCCTCAGAAGGTTCTCTTCTGATCTGTTGTTTCCTAACCATTTTCCAAGGGAAAATTCCGAGTCGTTTTGCCAGCTTCTCTTCAAAAAATGGGAAAAAGACAACTTTGCTCAATCGGCATCAAGAATACGGCAAGTCTCAGTTACTGCGCAAGACTCCCCAGCAATTTAAATGTTTCAAGCCACCAACAAGCTCTTCACTGGCTACCAGAAAGGGTCCCCTGGGCCTCACTGATGACACTACTCAACTCGGACTTCCGAAGGGACCTGGGCTGGGAGTTTATTGAAAGACCTGCCAAAAAAAGAGCACAAAACACGACACGGAACCCGTGCACACCCGATCTGGTCTTTTTCACGTTAAAAACTTGACAACCACTGATCCTCGAACCTCACTGAGCCCTAAACCATTTTGAAGCACGCTGAGTTTCCCTGCTTCATAGTTTCAATGACCTGACGAAGTTCGCCCGAGCGGAGCAGCTCTGCCTGGACCCGTGGAAGGCATGGTGGCCCCTGCATGGTTTCCAGCTGCTTCTTGTGAATTGAAGTTTGGCCTTCACTGCACTGCAGTTTCACTGCAGTGTCCCAGCGCCTGATTCTGCAGAGCATGGATCTTGGGAACAAACTCCGTCGCATCCGCTTCCTCAACATTCTCGTCTTCTCTGACCTAAAGACTCGCAAATGTGTCACCTTTAATCCAGAAGTTTCGACACTTTCTTTTGAACAAGTGGTTTGTAATTCTGCGTTAACAATTGAAAAGGTACATCCAGCCTTTCAGATGATCGGTCTGCGTTGACTTAGACCTATTTGAACAACTTTCAATTCCGCCTGAATTGCATCTGCCAAGCAACAGCCAAGGCTCCACCAAGCTCTGCCTTCGACCCGCATTGAAAAATGTCATTGTTTGCAATACTTTGCAAAGATGTTGACATAATGTTCCTTTTGTTGTTCGGAAGTAACCATTTGTCACACTTCTGAAATTCCGAAATTTCACTTTCATTGAAGTTGATGCTGAAAGTGTATAAATATGCATGGGCATCAAAAGTACCGGCAAAAGTCTGGCAGCCTAACCGGAAACAAAACATTGACATCTACATGTACAGTTACAGATACAGATACATATACACATCCCTGTGCATATACAAATACATGTGCAAATACACGTACATGTACATGTACAAATTCGTGCACATATACAAATACGTGCACATGTACAAATACAAATACGTGTGCATGTGCATGTACATGTACGAATACACATACATACACCTGTACCTGTACATGTACATGTACTGATCATGCATGTACATCAACGCATATCCGCATGCATATGCATGTAAATGTTGACATCTACAATCTACACACACATCTATATATGCATAAACATGTAAAAACATCCCACCAGAATTTTCACAGGCCGCGATGAAACATGAAAATTGTGTTTTCACCGGAACCAAACAGTATCTTTTGTTGTCATTTATGTTGGAATCGTCAACCCTTCCAAGTTTTTTTGTCTTGGGGGACGCTCGTTTTGTTGTGTTAGCCTGGCTCTTTCAGAGTTTTTCCTGTTTGAGCAAGGAGATTGGTTTGACTATTCGCCATTGGAAGGAGCGCACATAGAACAAGTTTTTGCAAACAGCAGCACGCTTTCAGCTCAACAAGGACTTTGGGGTGCCTTCATGCACATGCATATGCACATGCACATACACAGATATAGACACACATACGGCCCATAGGCTTGTTGTATATGCATATACATACACATAGAGAAAATACGCATCTTCACTACATCCTTTTAATTTGCATATGTATATATATATATATATATATATTGATATATGTGTATTTATATATATATACATATACATTGATATATTATATGTATTATATATATAGTATAATATATATAGTATATAATATATATATATAGTATATAATATGTTTATACTATATAATATATGTATATATAGTGTATATATATATAGTATGTATAGTATATTTCTATAGTACATATATATATATATATAGTGTCTAATACACTGTATATATAGTGTCTAATACACTGTATATATATGTATATATACATATATTATATTTGTATGCCTCTCTCCAATATATCGGGTTACATTGCTGGCATGCTAGTCTTATGTGTCTTTTCCATATTTGTAGGAAGGCTCTTGTGACTCTTGTGAGTCCCCCACCGATCGGCGAGAGGTCCTGGAAGACCGGCGACCTGCAAGCCATATGAAGCCATGGGGAAAAGTCCGTCTGTCCAGTTTCTCGCGCGTAGGTCTAGGAGCTGTTCACGTAGAAACCAAATGAAAGGAATTAAGTCTGGATTTTATTCCCACAAAAAGAGACCTGACGCCAAAACATGAACTAAATCAAGACCTAATTCCCCGCCAATGGATACCTGCAGTTCAATTCCAAACTTGTCAACAGCAAAGTATTGAATCCAGAGTTAAGTCATTGCAAGGGACGAGCAACAAAAGGTACTAAATCTGGAGTTCACATCTGCAAGGGACTGGTTGAAAGGAATACAACGGTAAAGATCCATCTCATGATTCTATCTTAATTGCTCATTGGAATCTACTCCTTTTCGTGCCTCAAAGCACGACTATTCTGCCCATTGTATAATTTCTATAACAACATATATCGCATTCATTCCATTGTCGTTTTTTGAATGCAAGCAATCATTAGTGACAAATGATGTCCAGTGATGTCCAACGACATGTCAACAGCTGCAAAGATGCCCAGGTCGAGGTTGCAGACCTGTGGAGGCCAAGCCGGCAAACATTCCCAGGGCGCATGATGACAAAGCAATCCTGATGAGATACACAGGTTGCAGGCTGTGGGTGCCAAGAGCGGACATGGCACCTAAGATGGCACCTAAGATGGCACCTTTGGCCGGAACTTGGCAGACCCCAATCCGGAAATCCGGTGATACTCTGTAAACAAGAAAAGCAAAGTGCCCAATGATGGCGGAAGTCATATTACAAGCTATGTTTCGGTTTCAGGGGTCAAAATCCCCAGAACCTGTGCTTCTTCTACGGTGCCACCTGCGACAAGACCAGGATCAAGATGATAAATATTAGAAAGTTTGACTCCCAATCTCTATCGTATTTGACATCATTGACTACTACCATCGCCATCATGACTGATGACCTTTACTGCTGAATACCAGTACCACTGCGACATCTCTTGCTGCTACAAATGCTAAACTCTATATCCACAAGCCATGGCACTACAGTCCTGGCCTCACTGCACTTGAACCATTACCGAAGCTACTGTCCTGGATGCTGAAGGGCCCAACTCGGGCTTTGGACTGGCCTTGGACAATGTCACCCCGCTTTTGGGAGAGTGTTCGGCTTGGGGACCCTGCTTCTCTTCCGAAACAATGGATATAGTTGTCTGCAGAACTAGCCGTCCTACTGGTCACATGTTGCTACATGCACATACTTGACCCCTGCAAGCAAGCCTCAGCTTTCACTTGTAGTGTAAAGAATGAAACACATAGTTTGAGCAATTTAATCCCGCTTAGTCTTAATCGTTCCGATCACGGAATGAGTATAACTGACCTGAAGCCAAGAGAAGAGCCCTTGGTGGGTGTTAGCAATGGTACAGCCGGAGAAACCACAAGACTCCACATTCATAAATGTGATGTCGCAAGATTTGGGGCTCAGTGGTTGCAAGTCATATAAAACAGCCTGCTTTAAGTTCATTCCAGGTATATACATTCTCCAAGCTGACCAGGCTATTTGATCATCAACCACGTGACTGGCCATGAGGAACTCTACAAACAAGACGTGCCTTCGGCTCTGCTGTTTGTACTAATTAGATGTGCCTTCTCCACATTTTTTTGGAAAAGAGAGGCAAATGCGGCAAATGTGTCTGGCCAAAAACTCGCAGCACTCTGACATGCTGGCGGCTCAGATCAGCTCAGTATGCCCAGTTGACACAGTTCCATATCCAGCACAAAATTGGGTCATCCTGAGCTACCCAACCCTTGCACTTGGACTTGGTCCATTGGCTACCTGAGAAGGAGTCTGATGAATATCTTATTGTAAGCGGAGTCAGATCCCAAGAACAAGAGCATGTTTCATGTCTTCATTCCCATTAGACAAAGTACAATCTCTGCAGTTCTCTCTCTCTCTCTCTCTCTCGCTGTCTCTCGGAAGTCTGGAAGGATGAATCCAGGCAAAATGTCCGGCCCAACCAAGCCTACTGTCAAGCATTGAACCTGCCAGTTCCCTGCCTGTGCTACAAAATGCGCCTGCCTTGGAGCAGGCAGGGCTCCAATGCTTAGGCCTCCGAAGAAATGCGGTTGAATCAGAAGCGGGTTTTGTGTGTGTGTGTGAAATGATTGAATCTCTGTGGACTTTCCATACATTGAAATGTTCTCATGTCCAAGAGACAGAACGTGGCACAAGCACAATTCAAAAACTGGATTCATCAACGGGAAACAACATTTTTTCTACACAAGTAGAGTGGCAAAACCATTTTGAAATCATCGTCGTCTTGAGCATATCGAGCAACATTGAACAATGAATATGAATTCTAGATGTATACTCAAAATCGATTGAAAATTGAAAACCACTGCAATTTGTGGGAAAATTCAACCCATAAATAAAAGTTCGTTTTATTTCGTGTGCCAACGAACAAAAATCGTCCAGTGGGTCCGCCTGGCGTTGACATGATTACGTCCTGCATCACACTGGCAAGAGTGACACAAATCCTGTAACCTTTTTTTTCACCTTTTTTCGCCCTTAGCATGTATCCAACAAGGTCCAGGTATATACATTGACGTGTAAACGCATGATATCCAAGGTCATCAGTATGGTCAAAGGTTTTTTTCAAACCATTCTTCCACAAATCACTTTGGGAAATTGCCGAATTCCAAATGTTTGAAAGCGATGCAAAAGAATATCATGTTTCAAAAATTCAAAAAAAAAATGGCACTTCAGTTCTGTTCAATCTAGATATGCAATTAGATACATGCATTTAGATTGCAAGAATGAAACCAAATCAAAACAACAAAATTTCGACATACATGCAAAAACCAACCCATTGGCGCCTGCAATTCATGCCCAAGTATTGCAGCTTTGAACCCAAGACATGCAAAAATCAGCGCTGAAATTGGATTGTGTTTTCGCTCAATGGTGTGGAATGAGCACGCCCTGGATCACCCAAGTCTGCAAACATATGTCCATGGTCCAGGCAGTTGAAACTTGTTCAAAAAAATAAACGCGCGGCCGCTGCCACCCGATGTTTCTGGGGTGTGACATTTTTAACAAGCAAATGACAACACTGCACATAGCCTGTTTTTGCAATTCTCAGGGGGAATTCTACTGCGATTTTTGAAAGCTCAGATGTTCAATCCAAACGTTGCTGTATTCAACTTGTTGACGTGTTGTTTATAACATCACTCCACACGCCCCATCAAAAGTTTATCTTGAGGTCTCCATTGCACAAGGAATTGGATTGCCACTGCTTGGTCAAAAATCATGAACAATAACCAAACATGTTTCGAAAACAAATCGATTTGGACCGAAAAGTTGTTTCTTTGCTACCTGCAATTTTTTGGTTAAAAAAAAAAATCCCAAGTTTTGGTTCTTTTGCGCACACGGGTTACATTTTGCGCCTCACCATGTCCATGTATCTTCGCAGGTGGAATTGGATTCGGGATGGGGAGGTGTGATATGGCCCTGGGATTTGATATGGTGCTGGGATGTGGATAAAATAAAAACTGTGGGGTTGGGTGGGGAAGAAACCGCATCCTAATGTGCCAGTTGAAGTTGGGACAGCCTCAAATGTCACTTTGGGGTGGGGATGGGGTGGGGTTTTGAATGTATTTCACACATGGGATTCAAGTCGGAAAGGGAAAGGGCATGTGATCAAAATGGTTTGACGAAGTCAAGATACAACATTGTTGAAGTGCGGAGCTGGGATAGGGAGGTTGTGGGGCCTTAGATGTGCAATCATGGGGATCAACCTGAAACAGAAAGTCATAAAATCATCAAATGTCATATTTCTATCATGGTCAGCAATGACACAAAAAATGATCCCCCAGTGAATTCCATGGGGAACCTGGGGGCCCCCGCTTTGCAACCAAATTCTAAGTTTTGGGTCATTTTGGGCCTCTGCAAAATTAAGATAGGCATCAAAAAATAGAATGCAAACTATACAAAGTTCCAGCCCCATGTTTTTCTTTGGCAGGGTGTTTTCGCCAACATAGGGTTCGACAAAGTTAGGATTCATTTATGTTGCAAAAAGTGGCCTAGTTACCACCAAGTCAATTATGCTTCCAATACATTATGATTTATCAGAACCATTGAAAACATGTCGTCTTTCAGCAACAAAACGGCCACGGGAACAGACTGCTACAAAGTTCAAACCTACAGAACCTTAAGATGTCTACAGCTTACAAACCTCAAACTGTTTCCGGCTACAGACAGAACCATTTCCACGACAGATTTCAAATGGTTAAATGAAATCTCATGGGGTTACAAAATTGAAATTGGCGCAACATCAGAAGACTGTGGCTCGACAAAACATGATTTCACCCATTAAGATTTTTATATCGTTGCACATCAGGTTCAAAATTGTCCGTCTATAAAGTTGGGATTTATTTATGTTGAAAAAATGAATTTCAGCACCTATGTTTGACCATGAGATCCCAACTGTGTAGAGGAAAGTGTTTATACAAAACGAGGTGTTTTTCCCAACCCGGGCTGGGAGCTTTGTAGCGGTTCTTGCCGGGGGGATAAAACATGTACATATCATGATACGTTTCAAACCATAGAAAATGTACATTTTCAAAACCATAAAACAGACTGTGCACGTCGTATGCTTACATGTCCACAGCATCATGTGGCATTGTTGAAGCCATTGTCCAGACCACATACCAATAGATGGTGCGGACAAACCATCTCAGCCACTTCAAATCCGAAAAAAAATGATTTGCACAAAACTTTCCGTGGGCAAAACGTCACATCGTTCAAATCAAGAAAGTCTTAAATCTAATTGTTTTATTGCGAACATGCATGAATCAAGAGAAAAATGGTGAAAGGAAGAAACTGTAGAATAAAGTCGGGTAGCATACAAAACAGTACACAAGGTGGAATAAAGCACTACGAAAAACAAACAAGATATAAGCAAGGAGGATATTTTTTTTCGCTGAAGCGCACTGTGGCTCACGGCCGATGTCACAAAACACAAAAAGTCGAAAGGATCATCGATAGCGACAAATCGACGCTCAAAAAGCAAAAAACGGTGTGAACCTGTCATATACATCCTACCCCGGCTCTCAGAACGGCTCCTTGATGAGAAAAGAAATGAGAAAAGAGAGACTCCATGTCACTAGCAATCCATTCATGTGAGAACACTCACGCAGCCAAAGCCAAGCAAAAACAATTCTTCAGCACCAACAGCGAGCTGTTCCGCTCGATGTTGGGAAATAATCCCTTTTCTCCCAATGCCCCATCCATGTGCAACTTATCACTGACTGGTAACAGCATCAGTACTTTCCCAGCACAGCACACAATGATCCGTTCAACTCTGCTCAAGGTAGTAATTGTCACCTTAGACAAATTGTACGGCTTATACCCTTATAGCCAAAAATGCCATCCGAAAACTGCGAAGTCAACGCAGCAAAAGCACCCCGCCAGGAGGCGTGCAAAGGCATGGGGCACCCAGAGGGCCAGAGGGTGGCAAATAGTGAATGCATTGATGCATTGGTAGTAACCTAGGGTCAAAACAGCACCGAGCTAGGAGATAACCAGCAAGAAGTGATAAAAGCAAAAAAGTATTCTACCGCATTTGAAAACCCACAATCCAACTAAAGCGAGGTCGGTATCAATGAATCTAAGCTCCGTTCCCTTCCCACATGTTTGGCGCGATAAGTGAAGCCGGGACATGCCCAAAGATCAACAATTTTTTCACCCGCATTCAATGCCAAGCGAAGCCCTTGTCAGTTTTTGCGGGCCGGTGAAAGGGTACGTGGACACGGCTTCGAATTTGAGTCTATAGTATTGTTGAGTTGAGGTGAAGACGTTACTTCTATCTTGCGGGCCAGGATGGATGTCGCCTTCTGTGAGGGCCACAGCTCGGCCGAGGGGCCATGAGCATGTGTTCACAGGCGATTCAGATATTGTGGTACAGTAGATTGAAGGTGTTTGCACACCTTGGCCACTTGTATGTAAGGAACATGGACAGGCTTGCAAAGAGGCTAAGGATCCTTGCCACATTGAATCTGCATGCAGTGCTGTTTAAAAGTGCGTGGCGCTGTGCGCAACAATGCGAAACACTGCGAAACGTCATGAAAGACTGCGAAACATTGCGAAACACAGTGAAACACACTGAAACACACCACGAAACGTTGCAATTTGCAACGATTTTTGTATTTTGGTATAAGTGTTTGAACACTGCTCGAGCTCGTGTGAAACATGTCGCGACGGAATTCCAACTCATTCGGGCGGTCTTGCGGGTAATTTTGAAGGACGCAGACTTTTGTCCTCTGAATCCCTGTTTTATCCGCTTAGTGACACAGGCCGTGAGCCAGCGTGCGCTACTTCCGAGCAAAAAAAGGGACGTAGACTTTTGTCCACCCTTTACAGCGTTGCGTGCGTTTAGTCATACGCAACACAAACATGCACGCTGGCGTGTTGCGCGGCCACGCAACGCTGTATTTTCCGATGTTTTTACTTCTTCGGCACCTTTTCGGGACAGCCAGCCTTCTAAATGAAGTTCTACCTTTTTTTTTACTCCCGTGAGTGCAAAATCTGGTAAAAAAATACAGCGTTGCGTTGCCGCGAAAAATGCCGTGCTTCATAATTTTCCCTTGCTGGGCCCAAACCCCTGCTGCGTGTCTTGAATATAGGATGCAAAGGATACTGCTGATGCAAACAAAATTTACTTCTTCTCTTGATTTTGTCCTTGCTGCCTGTAAGCCCAAACTTGGCTGCAGGTTGTGGAGTGTTGGGCGCCTTGCGCTTTTTTCCGCTTCTTTGGCGATGTCGTGGGCTTTTAGCTGCTTATGTTTTCCCCCTTGACCCCAACTTAACTTTGGAATGTTGAAGACTTAAGACGAATCCTTGTGTTCTCTGTTTCCTTTTTCACTGACTATTACTCCATTATCATTGCTACTGTTACTACAACTATTAATACTACTATTGCCACCACTACTCTACCACTACCAAGAAGGCTTCCACGAAGGTACCTTAAGGGGGCTTAGAAGCCTTCGAAGCTTAAGGGGCTTCGACGAAGGTAGCTTAAGGGGTGTGCACCAAAGACCTCGAAGGCACCTTAAGGGGGCTTCGACGAATTCTTCGAAGCCCCCTTAAGATGCCTTAAGGTACTTTAAGGGCAAAAGTCTGAGCTGAAGCTTTCGAAGGCACCTTAAGGGGCGAAGGATTCAAAGGTACCTCAAGGGGGCTTCGAAGTCTTCCTCAGCAATCCTCAAATTCAATTCCTCAAGGTGCCCCCTAAGATACCTTCCTGAAGGGTCTCTGACCAACTGCCTGCCTTCCTTGAGGTACCTTACTGAAGGGTTTTCTCACCTGGCACAATCGAACTGAAAGCAGTCTTCTCGTACTGGGGTGTGTGCACCTTTCACTTCTTTCGCCAGAGTGGTGATCTCAAGTACGGGACCACGGAGCTTCTAGATGTCTGCCGGTACAGACAACTTGGGCAAACCGGCACTTGGTTACAAGATTTCTCACCGCAAAATTTCCTTATGCGTGGTGCTCATGCAACTTGCATGGACTCTGCACCTGAGGGACTTGGAGCTCAGGTTGGATTGGTTGCTGCGAGTACAAAAGAGAAGTTGACGCACGATTGCACCGGATCGGAGCTGTCCGAGAAAAAAAACCGCCGCAAAACACAGCGCTGACTAAAGAGTGACTAAAGAGCGGTAATTTAATGGGTACAACGGACAGATGCTGAACCTGCAACTTACAGCCGTGACCGCAAGTGGGAAGAGAGCCTTTCCTCTTCCATTGATGCCGTCTTGCAGTTACATGCAGTCTTGCTCTGTCAGTCGATCCCTTGGGCTTCAACATGCTGCGTCTTGGCCTTGAACGTGCTGAACAAGACCTTGAGACGCATTGATGACTTGGCATTTAAAGTTGCTTTTTATGACCTTTCACCTGCTGCCAAACAAATTGCCTTCACCACCTGGCGCAGAATCATTTTTCAAGGATAAGACGAACCTTTGCTTGCAGCTTGTCACATTGCTTCCTGATGAGTTAAGCAACCCCGACCTGAAGCTGGAAGATACTTTGCTGAAACAGCGTGCAAATGGAACGCAATGCCAAAAGAAAGGTTATCTTCGGGACTATACCTGCTTCTGTCAGACTCCTGCAATGTCTTCGTATTGTAGGCATGGTGGATAAGAAATCAGTTGCTTTGCTTCAAAGAAAGCGCATGGGTTCTGACAAAAAATAAGATCCACAACACAGACTACCCGAAATGAAGATGTTTGATCCGCAGCTGAAGGTCATGGCTCCAATAAATTGTTAACTTGGAAAACAAACTGAAATGGTTCTATCTTTGCAAAGAAATCTTGCTGCAAGCTGACTGGACTTGCGTCTGTTGAAGAAACAGCAAACATGAGAAGTTGCAAATGTGGCGGAGTAATTTTCAGAAAGAAATTCATCGCTCCTCCAATAACACGGCGGTGGAGTAATTTTCACAGACGCTGGAAACACAACACGATATTTTTCGCAATAGAAATGAAGCGGAGTAATTTCCCCCGGAATAAAAATACACTGTTGCTTGCTGCTAAAATTAATTACTCCAGGCATCTTCTCCCCGGCATCTTTACAGCTCTTGATTCTTTCCTTGCACGCTAAAAGTCTAAGGGGGTAAAGGGGTGGGGCATGAAATTGTCACATGGGCATGGCGCAAAACAAGTCTTTTCAACGACAATTTTACAAAACAACGTGCCACACAGTGCCACATGCCATGCAATCACACGCGGTCCTGCAAGCCTAATCCGAATAACATCCATTTGAAAAGTNAACGACAATTTTACAAAACAACGTGCCACACAGTGCCACATGCCATGCAATCACACGCGGTCCTGCAAGCCTAATCCGAATAACATCCATTTGAAAAGTTATCAGCCATGTTGAAATTTCCACGCCGTATTCTGCACGTGCAAATTTGCAAACACCTTTACAGCACATTGGAGCTCACATCAATGAAATCGGTCCAACACAAGCAACACCCGCAATCCTGGTCGAATTGAACACATGCAGGGTTTAAAAAATGCTTGCGCGCGTGGACCCCAACACGGTGTCCGAAATCTGAAG